>PVIH01005206.1:72712-127585 GCA_004025045.1 Sigmodon hispidus
GGGGGCAAGGCCAGGGTGTCTGAAAGGCTAAGTCTGAGTGTGTATTTGGAGTGCAGTGAAATGGAGAAGAAAGCTTAAGAAGCTAATGTTTAGGGACTGGAGAGATGGCTCAGAGGTTAAGAACACCGATTGTTCTTCCAGAGGTCCTGAGTTCAAGTCCCAGCAACCACATGATGGCTCACAACCATCTATGATGACATCTGGTGCCTTCTTCTGGTACACAGGCATAGTGGAGGCAGAATGTTGTATATATAATAAATAAATTTAAAAAAAGAAAGAATTCAAGAAGCTAATGTTTAATGGGTTTCTACTTGTTATCCAGCAAGGATTTGCACAATCTGGAGATATTAGGGTTTCTACACACACACACACACAACAACAACAAACAAAACAAAACAAAAAACCATGAGTGTCATTATTAGGTCCTTGCTAAGTGAGAAGTCTTATGCTCAGGTCAAGTCTTCCCTCTGCACCATCCACCTGTCTTCCTGTCTAGGTGTATGTTCTGAAAGGCCCCCTGAACACAGGTGGCATCTGTCTGTTCATGGTCTCCTCTTTAATATTTTCTCTGTGAAGGGCTCAGCCTTGCCCAGCTTTGACAGCATGTCACGGCAGATCAAACGCAGAAGAGAAAAGCCCAAGTCTGGGTGAAGTGGTGGGAAGGTGGAAGGGCCAGACACCCACTGTGAAGGCTGGTATGAGTAGAAATCAGGAAGGTGCCACGTGGTAACCTTCCCAGTTAATGCTTATTAGATCGTTAATGTATAATTTTTCCATAGTAATGGTGAAGTGAAAGGTGCTATGGTTATGAGGACAATGACATAGAAATGTCCCAGGACCCCTGAATGTGAAACGTAGTGTGTCTATTTCAAATGAATTGTACACTTACCATGTTGTATTGGTGTTGTCTTGATTGAGGCAGGGCTTGGGGAAGCCACCGAGTCCAATGGGCTTGAGAACTTTCTTTCCTGGAGGGGTGTGGGTAGGGACCGAGAAGTACCAAAGAGCCCTGTAGCAGGAACATATTGGGGCTCAAATGTCACCCTACCAGCCGACAGTAGCTTTGGAGGCTTTGGGGAAAATTCTATCCTTTCCCGGGACTTGTTCCAAGGAAGTCACTGCCTCAGGTACTGCAGCCACATGTATATTATGAATTAAACTACAGGCACCAAATCAGAGTCAATGCAGCAGAGACTGCTTCCCAGCCCTTGTCCCAGGACAATGATTCTTAACCTGTGGGTCACGACCTCCTTGGGACTTTTGATCAACCCTTTCCCATGAGCCACCGAAGACCATTGGAAGACACATATTTACATTACAACTTGCAATAGTAACAAAATTCTCACCTGGAGAATCTGACCTATCAGGAGCAGAGCTGGGATGCGCCGTGGTGCCTGGGAAACTCTGGCCTGAGAAATTCCGGAGTGGAGACAGAGTGGTACCAAAGAACCCTGCAAAAGGAGTCTGGGCTGAAGCTGCCTTGAGTCTACTAGTGGACAATGGATATTTATCGATTGATGCCCAGTAAGGATTCACCTCAAATGGAGTGGCTACTTACCAAAGGGTCCCAGGCGCCCAGCAATCTCTGCCAGGCTGGCACGCAGGCTGGGCAGCAGGGGCAGTGACCGATGACCCAGAGTGGGGGCTGCACCTGCTCTCAAAGCCACACCGAACTTCAGCTCAAGCTCACTCTGGTGAGGCCTGGGAGCACTGGTTGGAGGTGCTGTGGCTGTCAGAGCAGTGGCCCAGGTCACAGTGCCCATCCTAGGCTGAGAGGGAGCAGTGGGCCACTTGGTGGGCCCTGAGATGGGGTGTGTGGACTCAGGAGACCGAGAGGAGGCCAAGGAAGCAGAGGTCTCCTCAGCAGAGCCCCACTCAGAAAGGTAGTTCCCAGGGGAACGCAGCAGCAGTTCCCAAAGGGGATCAGTCCTCAGATCACCTTCCACTTCTTCCTCAGACTCCCGGCCTAGCTCAGGAGAGACAGGATGGGTCTCTGTGACAGGGCTCCCCCAGACAGCAGCAGGTCCCCGAAGATGGAATTTAAAGTTTAGTCCCAGGTTGAGAGACAGCATAGAGGCCTCACTCTGAGGGGCTGGGGTCAGAGTGGTAAGAGGGGCACCTGGTGCAGAGGAGGCCAGCTGAGGACCCGCGGGAACAGCCAGAAGCACCCAGAAGAGCCCCAGCTCCAGGCAGCTGAGGCCTGCCATGGCCCCACCAGGCTCAGCAGCCTGGATGGGCGGGAGGCTCACTTCTTCAGCACCTTGTGAGCTCAAGAGTCCTAGAGAGAGGAGAAGTTCCGTGAGACCCGGCCTCTCCCACCCTCTTCCGGTTCCCAGGATCAGACGGAAACTCTAATCACAGAGAAGCCGGTGCAGGGCCAAGAGGCAAAATGTTCTTTCTGCCCGAGAGAGGCATGACAACTTTTCTGGCCAGCCCCATCCACTATCTGCAAGCTCCAGTTCAAATCAATTCCCTGCACCCCACCCTCACAGGCACCCAACCTTCCCACAGGCTGACTGAGGTCTGGTTACAAGCAGTAGCCTCATCCTTAACCAGAGCATAGAGAACCAACTTAGCCTCCCAGATGAAGATTCTCTCCTCCCCACACCCCTACCCAGCTTCCTTCCTCCCTTAAATATCCACAGAAGCCCACTGTGTGCTGTGCGCTGTTCCAATAATGTAGCAGCAAAAAAAAAGCCCTCCCGGTTGAATCCCCAACCTCTAGTCCCAGTGAGCTAAACCACTGGAGCACAAGCCTGGGTGATCTGAGCTGGAAGGCTACCCATGCTTCCAAGAAACAAAGTCCCTGGCCTGGCCTGGCTCTGCAGAGCCTAGCCCCTCTTCCGGGGCGCTTGGCCTGCTGCTACCCTCCCCCTGACCCTAAGAGTATTTGAGGGAGGGGCCAGTTAAGCTTTCTGGCTCCCTGAGAGAGAAGGTCAGGCAGGCAACCCTGACCAGGGGCAGCTGCAGAAGGCTATCACCCCTCCCCAGAACACATCTGGTGGGGGAAGGGAGGGTGAATCAGGAACACACGTGCACCCATTACCCTTACATCACACACACAGCCGCACCTAGCACCCGTGACACACTCACCCACGCACCCTTCACACACTCCTGCACACACACGCGTACACGCGCGCGCGTGCACCACACACACACACACACACACACACGCACACGCACACATACACTCCACCCTGCTGAGCCCCTCTCCTTCCTATGTTCTCTCTCTCTCTCTCTCTCTCTCTCTCTCTCTCTCTCTCTCTCTCTCTGCTGTCAGAAGCACAAACAACCCTAACACACTGTACAGACACATCACACACCATCATCTCCATCATCCCCCCCCACACACACACCCCTTACACACCCACCCCTTGCAGGCACACATGCACACTCGCGTGCGCACGCCACATTCCCGATCCCCTCGTCCAGACCGACGGACCTGCTTCTCTCGCTCCGGCGTGTCCCCGGGGCCAACTCCCGGGAAAAGGGGTGCCCTGTCTCAGCGAGCCGCAGCTGGGCAAGGCTCTGCAAGTCTAGCCTGATCTCCACTGCGCTCAGTGGGGGGCACCCAAGCTCAGAGCCATCACTGCTTAGTCGTTCCGAAGCCCCCAGTCTGTCCTTAGCCGGGTCTACGACACGCAGCGATCTCAGCAGGCGGTGGGCGGCCCGGCTCCCCTAGCGCTCCGCACTCAGCTCCCTCCCTGCGGCGCCGCCTCCTGGCTGTGAGCCGGGTTCCCCGGCCCTGCACCCGCGCCGGGGCCCCGCGGCAGCCGGGCTCTCACAGCCCTCCCCGCCGCCTCCCGCGCCCGCCCTCCTCTCCCTCCTCCCAGCCCGCCCCTACCCCGGTCGGCAGGCGGGCGCGCACAGCAGCGCGGAGCCACAACCGCCTTGCTGCCCCAGCCCCACGCGCACTCATTCACCCAGCGCTGCCAATCAGCAGCAGGAGAGAGGGCGCCTGGTTCTCAGCCTGGCGCTGGCAACCAGACACTTAGAGGGCCGCCCAGCGCACACACCCACAAACACGCCATTCCCGGTAAACACCCTCCGGTGAGGGCACTGGGCGCGCGCGCGCAAGCGTATGTGTACACACACACACACACACACACACACACACACACACACACACTTATACACATGCACTAGTGTGCAAGCACATAGGCAATAGTAGCCTTGGGTTGGATAGCATCCTAGTCAATGAAATCCACTGCTAAGCCTTTACAGTGAGTAAAGACAGTGTGTTACAACACTATGTTCCCATTTTACAGACACATAAAGTAAGTCCCCTGAATTTACCAAATTGCTCAAGATTGCTCAGCTCTGTACTCGTCTTCTCCACCACCTGGTGGTTTGCAAACATTACACAACCACAGAGGAGGACTTCCTACGCTTTGCAGACCAACTGCCAAATGTCATTTCTCATTCATAACATCTCTCTTTTTTTTTCTTTTTGCTAAAAATCTCCCCAAAATACTCAGCTTCAGAAGTGTCTATGGGAAAGAACAGTGTTACAAGCTGCTGTGCAAGGTGGATCACAACTTGTCTCCAGTAAGACACGAGAGGGAAGCATAAAATCAAAGAAAGAGCACCCAGCCATACAGGAATGCCGGAGAAGCCAGGCAGAGGCTAGCTCAGCGTGGGGACCGAGAGCATTGAGCAGTCACTAAGGCTGCTGCGCTGTCTATGGGCTGTACCACTGACTGAATGATTGTGGCTCGTTATTTGTCCAGAGTCTTTAAATCCCCTCATGTTTTCCTTCTTCTAGAATGCTATATTAATAGTGTCAGGAAACTGAGCACATATCTGTAATCCTAGCCTTTAAGAGATAGAAAATGAAGATTAGAGGTCAAGGATATCCTCAACTGCATAGGAAGTTCAAGGCCAGCCTGTACTAAAGCACTATCCAAAGCTTCTGCTAGAACTGCAGACATGAACCCTACCATGTATCAGGGACCACAGAGGGCACTAAGTCTCTGCCCTTATCAGGAATCACAAGTAACAGAAGAAAAAATATTGTGGGGTTACAGTCCTGAGTGTGACTCCCACACCTCCTTTTCATTAGTCCCTCACTCTGCTTTAGAAGGTAGACTGGGTGAAGTGTTTAAGAAATTACCTAGGCGGGGCTGGAGAGATGGCTCATCGGTTAAGAGCACTGTCTGCTCTTCCAGAGGACCCGGGTTTGATTCCCAGCACCCACATGGCAGCTAACAACTGTCTGTAGTTCCAGTTCCAGGCAAACACCAAGGCAAATAAATAAAGAAATAATAAATAAATAAAGTTAAAAAAAGAAAAAGAAAAAGAAATTACCTAGGCAGCAACGGGAACTTGTGTGAACATTAAGTCATTCTAGTTTTTCTTGGAGGTGAAAGAAGGGGGACCCCAAGTTCAAGACCAAACTAGACCACACACACACACAATGAGAGACACACACAGAGACAGACAGACACAATAGCAAATGCCTGTAATTCCATCATTTGGGAGGCAGAAAGATTGAAAGTTTGAGACCAGGCAGGTCTACAGGTTGAGACTCCCTCAAAAAAACAAAACAAAACAAAACAAAACAGAAAAAACAAAGCAAAAAACAGCCAATCAAGCAACCAGACAGACAGAAGGACAAAACCAAAGAACTCTTTGTCCTGTTGAGTATGATGATATGATGATAAAAGCCTTTTAGGAGGTAAAAGCAAAAGCATTCACGTTCAAAGCTAGCCTTGGTTGGCTACATAGGGATTTTGAGGCCAGCCCAAGCTACATGAGAACCAGTTTCAATAAATAGACAAGAATTATCTAGTCCTGCCCCAGGAAGCAGAGGTGGGGGGGGGGGGAGTGGAAGGGTGGAGGTGGAGGGGGTGGTCAATGTGCTTCATTTCAGAAAAATATCTAAGGCTCATTTTCTGATCCTGGAATTCACCCCACCAACTGATACAAGATCAAATCAAGCCTCCAGCCCCTCTCTCTCAGTCAGCCTATGATGGAGTCTGGGATTTATTCTGAGTATCAAAACAAAATACTAGGTGCCTCTAAGGGAAATCAGTATTCTGTTCTCCAGTTCCCTAGCCCACTAGGGGCTGCCTAGAGGCAGCATATTAGAATTCTGTCTCCATTTTTTTTTCATATGCTTAATAAAAATTGTCTCACTGGAGACATTTTCTTTAAATTTCCCTCATAGAAAGCCTCATTCCTTGCTAATTATGTTCACTTAAAGACTTCTAAGTGAAATAAACATATCCCAATACATTAAAATCGCAATCCTCCATGACCAAATAGGGTTAGTGCCCAAAACTATATTTTTTAACAAAGATATTAAAAAGGGAAGTTAGGGCTCTTGGTTAAGATGGTGACTGAATTCATACCTCTAATTTACTCCCTCCCAAACCCCTGTTAAAACTTGAATAAGAAGACTTTAAGAATCAATTGATAACTCCATAAGGATGGAGAGAGAAAGGAAAGAGACAAATCAATGGGACTCTCTGAGGCAGAATGATGGGCACTCATGCAGTTACCGACTTAGCTGCCCTGAGCAAAAAGCTGTCTCTAACTGGCAGAAAGGAAACTGAGAGGTTTTTTGGTTTTTTTTTTTTTTTTTACATCACATTGTTCTACAAAGGCACAGAAACTGGCAATCCAAAAGCCTCAGAAACTAAAGGAAAGACCAAATAAAGCACAACTAGATCTCCTGGTCTCCTTCCTAACTCTGAACCACCGGGAAAAAGTCCATCCTTCCCATAACTAATAGGGCCTGTGGGATTTTTCCTCTAAGAAGATGCACTGGGCTGGCAGAACCTCGGGCATCCCCTGAATCGAGACACACTATACTGAAAACAAAGGGATTTAGTGCCCAGGGATCATTGGAATGCTGAATGCAGGGAGCCTGAACCTTCTTATACAACCAGATCCCTCTGCTCTTCAGGCTGAAGGCTGGAAAACTACTCTGGAGCATTTCACAGTCCAAAAAGAAATACTCAATGAAGCCGACATAGGAGGGCTCCAAAGACAGCCCAGCTGGGTCACCATTCAATACCAAACCTGGGAGCTCGGGGGAGGGGGGTTGTATTTTAGAGATAAGGTCTCTACGCAGTCCTGACTGTCCTGGAATTTGCTCTGTAGACCAGGCTGGCCTCAAACTCACAGAGGTCCACCTCTCAAAGATATGCACCACACCCACCCAAGTTGGTGACCCCACCTTCCAATTGTAATCATGATCAAAGAATTTCAGAAAGCGAAGCAGGCAGGCTAACACAGTTCTTCACCTCTACTTCCACCCCCGCCCCAGTCTTATTCCCAGATCTGTAACAAACCAACTGCTTCAGCCAACAACCACTGCCCCCCTTCTCCAGTGGATTACCCACATCTTCCCCTCCAGATTCCCTTCTCCCCATTTATTCCCAACTCCTGCAGGCATTCCCTGGGAAGCTGAAGGCCACTCCAGCCAAAGAAAGCTACCTGTAGATCTTCACAGCTCCCTCCCTCCAACCAAATCCAATCCCCCAGTCTCAGCCCCAGCTCTGCAGAAGACCACCTGTTGTAGCCCTTCCTTCCTTCCTGTTCTCATTTCCAGATCCTGGTGAAACATTCTGCTTTCCTCCTTCCTATGAACCTCCTCAGCAACCCCCTCCTAGCACATCACCAATCCTAAGTGCCGGCTTCCAATACCTAGAAACACATTTTACCTAGAACCCCAGTGAGCATATCAATCAGGATTCCAGAAAAATTTCCTACCAGACAACACCCAGCCACTACATTCTAAGAATCAGAAAGGGCAACAAAAACCAAAGAGCAAAAAACCCATCCAACAAAGACAAGACCAGATATCACACCTAGAATTACAATCTTCCCAAACCCAGATGTCTAGACACCAATGTAAAAACCGCAATAACAGACAGGACAGTGTCTCTACTAGAGCATCCCTACCATACCTCAGCAGGCCCTGAAGGATTAGAAAAGACCTTACAATAGTCTTTATCAATGATAGAGGTCCTTAAACAGAAAATGAATGAATCCCTTAAAGAAATCTATGAAACACAAACAAACAGTGGAAGGAAAGGAACAAAACAGTTTAAGACCTAAAAGTGAAAATAGAATCAATAAAGAAAACCCAAACTGAGAGAAATCTGGCAATAGAAAATTTAGGAACTCAAAACAGGAACCTCAGAAACAAGCTTCACCTATAGAATACAAGAGATGGAAGAAAGACTCTCAGGCATTGGGGACACAATAGAAGAAATGGATACTTCCATGAAAGAAAATGTTAAATATTGAAAAAAAATTCCAGCCCAAAGCATCTGGGAAATCTGGGACACTATGAAAAAAAAATCAATACTAGGAATAGAGGAAAAAGAAGAAACCCAGGTCAAAGATCCAGAAAACATTTTCAACAAAGTCATAAAAGAAAATTTCCCTAACATTAAAGAAGAGATGAGAATCAAGATACAGTGCACCAAATAGATTGGACCAGAAAAGAAAGTCACCTCAGCACAAAGTAATCAAAATATACAGAACAAAGACAAAGGAAAAAGACCAAGTAACATGCAAAGACAGGCCTGTTAGAATTACACCTGACTTCTCAATGGAGAATCTAAAACCCAGAAGGACCTTGACAGTTAGTTGTTTTACAGACTCTAAGAGACCATACATGCCACTCCTACACAGCAAAACTTTCAATTACAATAGATGGAGAAAATAAGACATTTCATGATAAAAACCAAATCTAAGCAATATCTTTCTACAAATCCAGCCCTACAGAAGGTACTAGAAGGAAAACTTCAACCTAAAGAGGTTAACCACAGCTAAGAAAACTAAGGGAATAAATAGTCTCAAATGGTAAATCAATAAAGGTAAAACACACACACACACATGCACACATGCACACACACACACACACACACACACACACACACTCACGTACATACACACCACGATCATAATAACAAAATAACAGGAATCAGCAAACACTGCTCATTGATATCTTTCAACACTAATGATGTCAATTCCCCAGTAAAAAGACACAAACTAACCAAATGGATTAGAAGATAGGATTCATCCTGATGCACCCTAGAAACACACCTTAACAACAAGGATAAATATCACCTCAGGGTAAAAGGCTAGAAAATGGTATTTTAAGCAAATGAACCTAAGAAACAAGCTGATGTAGTCATTTTAATATCTGACAAGACAAATTTCAAACCAAAACTAATTAGAAGAGGTAGAACCCTACTCATTAAAGGAAAAAAATCAACCAAGAGAGAATATTGCAATTCTTAATATCTACACAACAAACATAAGGACACTTATGTTTGTAAAAGAAATACTGCTATACCTTAAATCACATATTGACCTTCACACAGTGAGTGAGAGACTCAATACCCCACCATTGCCAATAGACAGGTCATCTAGACAAAAACTAAACAGAGGAATTCTGGAGGAGCAGATGTTTTAAACCAAATGGTCTTGAGAGATATTTACAGAATATTTCACCCAAACACAAAATACTATACCTTCTTCTCAGCATCTCATGGAACTTACTTCCAAACTGATGCATGTTCTAACACAAAGCAAGTCTCAACAGATAGCATAAAGTTGAAATTATACCATGCATCCTATCTGATCACCACAGCTTACATTTGGACATCAGCGACAGAAAGTTACAAACTCCTGGAAACTGCACAACCGGCTAATAAATTGTGGTGGAATGCTGGTGTTACCCAAGGAAGCACTAGTGACCTCGGCAAATTCTAGTGACCTCAGAAGATCCAGCCCCCTATGGGGCGTGGCTGAGATTGAGACCCCACCCATTTGACCTGTTTGGTTCCTGCTATCTCTGGGAGTAAGCTGAACTTCCAGCACGAAAGTTCCAAACCTCCTAGAATTGCATTAAGGATACATTGTATCTGTGAGTTCTTGCTTAACCCTACAATAAATATTAATCCTTATATGACATATTACATTTGAATAATTCTGGCTATATCTGGAGCCCCACACCATCTGTTGTATGGGGTTTCTGGCCCCATCCAGGCAGCTTCCCCTCCAAAACTGACTCAGATGCTTATATTAATTTCATCCTGTTTGGCCTATGTCTTAGACACATTGCTAGCTAACTCATCTTAACCCATTTCCATTAATCTATCTAGCCATGTGGCTGTGCCCAGGGCCCTTAGTACACCTGGGTCCTATATGCTTCTTGGGCAGCTGGATCGAGTCTGTCTGACTCAGTACTCTTTGTATCTGAACCTCAATTTCCCCGCCTACTTCTACGGCACCTGACATAGGCCAAAACAGTTCCTTTATTTACAGTGTACAGAGAACATTCCCACCACAATAAATTAAAAAAATGATTGTCTTTCTTTAATTTCTTTTACTTCATTCAAGACAGAAATTAAGAAACAAAATAAAGACATTCTAGAACTGAATGAGAGTGAATACGCAACATCTGTAAACTTATGGGACACAATGTGTGTTCTAAGAGGTGAGTTCATAGCACTAAATGCTTACATTAAAAAAGTGGAGAGATTTTATACTGGTAACTTAACAGTTTACTTGAAAGCTGTAGAACAAAAAGACGTCACACCCAAAAGGAGTAGATGGCAAGAAATAATCAAACTCAGAGCTGAAATCAATAAAATAGAAACAAACAAAAACCAATACAAACAGTCAACGAAACAGAGTTAGTTCTTTGAGAAAATCAATGAGATTGACAAACATTTATCCACATTAACTAAAAGGAGAAGAAAGAAGAACCAAAATAGCAATATTAGAAATGAAAAGGGAGACATAACAACAGAGACTGAGGAAATCCAGAGAATCATAAAAACATACTTTTAAAAAAAACTGCACTTCACCAAATTTAAAAATCTAAAAGAAATGGATAATTTGTTCTTTATACCACTTGCTGAAGTTAAACCAAGATTAGACAAACAATTTAAACAGACCCATAATCCCTGAGAAATAGAAGTCATTAAAAGTCTCCCAACCAAAAAAAAAAAGCCAAGGCCAGATGGTATTAATAAAGAATTCTACCAGAATTTCAAAGAATAATTAGCATCAATATTCTTCAAATTATTCCACAACACAGAAACAGAAGAAACATTACCTACTTCATTTTATGAGGCTACAGTTACCCTGATACCCAAACCCTATTATAAAGACCAAACAAAGAAAAAGAATTAGAGACCAACTTCTCTTATAAATATAGATGCAAAAATTCTCAATAAAATACCAAATCTACGAACACATCAAAAAGATCATCTACCATGACCAAGTAGATGTCATCTCAGAGATGCAGGCATGGTTCAACATATGCAAGTTGATAAACATATAAACCATATAAACAAACTGAAAGACAAAAACCACATGACCATTAGATACTAAAAAGGCCTTTGACAAAGTCCAACACTCTCCTTAATGATAAAAGTTCTAGAGAGAGTAGGGATACAAGAGACATACCTCAACATAATAAGGTTAGTTTACAGCAAGCCAATAGCCAACATCATCTTAGAGAGAAACTCAAAGAAATTATATTAAAATCAAGAGCAAGACAAGGTTGTTGACTCTCTCTGTACCTACCCAATATAGTATACTTGAAGTCTTAGCTATAACAATAAATAAGACAACTGCAGGAGATTAAAGAGATACAAATTGGAAAGGAAGAAGTCAAAGTATCTTTATTTGCATATGATATAATAATATACATAAGTGGACCTAAAAATTCCACTGAGGAATTCCTACGGCTGATAAACACTTTCAGCAAAGTAGCTGAATATAAAATTAACTCATAAAAACCAGATACCCCCCCAGATACAAATGATAAACAGACTGAAAAAGAAACCAGGGAAACAACACACTTCACCATAGCCTCAAACAATAGGAAACATCTTGGAGTAAGTAACTCTAACCAAGCAAGTAAAAGACTTATATGATAAAAACATAAATACATTGAAAAAATAAATTGAAGAAGTTGTTATAAAATGGAAAGATCTCCTATGCTCATGGATTGGTAAGACTAACATAGTAAAAATGGCCATCCTACCAAAAGTAATCTACAGATCTAATGCAATCCCCATCAAAATTCCAATACAATTATTCATAGATCTTGAAAGACATTTTTTCAGCCTCACATGGAAACACAAAAACCCAGGTTAGCTAAAGCAATCCTGAATAGTAAAGTAACTGTAGGAAGTATCACTGATTCTATACTACAGAACTATAGTAATAAAAATATCTTAGTACTGACACAAAACAGACATGTAGATCAATGGAACTGAAATGAAAACCAATACATAAATTCACATGCTTATTAATACTTAATTTTTAAAAGATTTGTTTATTATGTATACAGTATACAGAAGAGAGTACCAGATGTCATCATAGATGGTTGTGAGTCACCATGTGGGTGCTGGGAATTGAACTCAGGACCTCTGGAAGAACAGTCGGTGGTCTTAACCTCTGAGCCATCTCTCCAGCCCCGAATACCTAATTTTTTTTTATATAAAGAAGCCAGAAATATACAGTGAAAAAAAAGATAGCATCTTCAACAAATGTTTCTGGTCAAATTGGATGGCTATATGTAGAAGAATCTAAGTAGATCCATACTTACCACCCTAAACAAAACTCAACTCCAAGTGGATCAAAGACTTCAATATAAACCAGATACAATGAACCTGATAGAAGAGAAAGTGAAGAATAGCCTTGAACTCATTGACACAGACAAAGACTTTCTGAATAGAACACCATTAGTGCAGGCACTAAGATTAACAACAAATGAGATTTCATGAAACTGAGGAGTTTCACATTGAACAAAGTGGCAATTTGAAGAATGGGAAAAGAATTTTTTTTTTTTTTACCATCTAATAGGGGACTAATATCCAAAAGATATAAAGAACTCAAAACCTAGATGTCAGGAAAGCAAATAACCCAATTTAAAACAAGGTATGGATCCAAACAGAGATGTCTCAAAAGAGGAAACTCAAAAGGCTGAGAAACAAATGTTCAACATCCCTAGCCATTGGGAAAACATAAATCAAAACTACTTTGAGATTTCATCTTCCATCAGTCAGAATGGCTAAGATTAAAAAGTCAAGTGACAGCTTGTGCTGGTGAATGTGAATGAGAACACTCATCCATTGCCAGTGAGAAGGCAAACTTATCTAGTCACTATGGAAATCAGTGTGGTAGTTCCTCAGGGAAAGGAGCTCCAATCTACCTCAAGATTCAGCTATACCACTCTTGGACAGATGCCCAAAGGTCACTTTACCCTACCACAGAGACACTTGCTCAACCATGTTCATTGCTGCTCTAGCCATAATAGTCAGCATTAGAAACAACCTATATGTCCCCCGGCAGACAAATGCATAAAGGAAATGTGATACATATACAAAATTGCTCAGCCATTAAAAAATGAAAACATGAAATTCACAGGTAAATGAATGGGACTAGAAAAAAATATTCTGAGTCGGTATTGTGATGACTAAAGAGACTATTTCATACTAGGTATCCATCTGTTTACTTAAGAGCTGTTTGTCTCTGATTCAAGTTTCTGGAAGATAAGTTACCAGAAATGCTGACTCCTTGACCCCCCACTCAAAAATATGCAGCCATGGCTATGTGCTTGTTACTATATGACTAACTGCTGGTTTGGGCTTCTGTAACTTGATGATGCAGACATTCAAGGACTATTCTGAGGTCAGCTTGACCACGTAATCTTAGCAGAGCAGAACAGCTCTTTTGGTTTTCATTTTTCATAGCCCTTCCTTCACCTGGCTCTGGACAGCACATCTCTGATTTGGGTTAGAAACTGTGGCTCTGCTAGAATCCCTAAATTTAGTCTAGTGGTCTTTTCCTAGTGGTCTCAAACTCCATAATAGCATCCAAGATCCAGAAAGACAATATGATGTGTATTTGCTTATACATTGGTACTAGCTATTAAAGTCAGTGATAAACAAGCTATGATCCATAGACCCACAGAGGTTAGATAGAGAGTAATGGACTAGACAGAACAGATAGATCCCAGAAAACAAGAAAAATAGCATAAACAATTACAGGTGGATAGGATGAAGGGGCTGTAATGGGAGGATCAAGGGGGGGTTAGGGAGGGGAAGGGATGAGGTAGGACATATGGAGAGAGACAGCTAAAATTAAGGGACACTGAGGGGTGAAAGCCTAATACAGGAGAACCTTCCTAAACATATATGAAGATGATCTAAATGAAATTGCCAAATAATGGGGGCTAAAGAACCCCATCTGGCCATCTCTTGTCACCAAATGAAGCTTCCAGTACCTGGAATGAGTTACATCTAGTTGGGTTGTTGGTCAAAGGAGGGTCGTAGGAATCCCCAAACAGCCCAGGCTTTTGTCAAGACTATCGGCTGTTCTCCACAAACTGACTGCAAGGTCCTGTTGCTGAAGACAACACCTTCACAACTCATTAGACATGGAGAAGCTGGTGCCTAAAAACAGCCTTCCCTGCTATGTGCTAGCATGTTTGATCCAGGAAAGTATTCTTCATGCTATCAAAAGAGAAACATAAGCACCAACCCAGACACAGGGTATGCTAAGCTAATGAGGGCAAAAGCTTATAGGAATAACCAGCCAATACATAACTTGACTTAAGGCTCACTCTACAAGATGGAGCCCATACCTAAAACTGCTTGGGTGACCAAGATCCTGAGACTATATGCGTAACCTAGGGACCTAGGGTAAAGTCAATACTACTCTTCTAAAAAACAAAGAAAATAACAATAAAACTCTAGCAATAAAATAACTTCTAATGATATTCTGGGATATTCATAGATCAATGTCTTCCTCAGCCATCATCAGAGAGGCTTCCTTCTGCAGCAGATGGGAGCAAATAGAGAGACCAGCAGCCAGACATTATGCAGAGATCTTGGAGCACTCAGCCCTAAATGAGATGTCTCCTTCAAATCCCGCCTCCCCTTAAGGCTCAAGGAAATTCTTCAGAAGAAGAGGCCCGAACAGTAAGAGCCAGAGAAAATGGAGGACACTATTTAAAAAAGGCCATCAAAATCAACATTATCAAAGCTTTTATGAACTTCCAGAGACTGAGACAGCATGCACAGAACCTGTATGTGTCTGCACCAGGTCTTCTGCATATATATTATGGCTTCCAGTTTGGTGCTTTTGTGGGATTCCTGAGTGTGCAAATGAGTGGGTCTCTGATTTTTTGTGCCTTCTTTTGGGCTCTTGGTTTGGGTGTTTTGTTTTTGTTTTTGTTTTGTTTTTATTTTTTTGTTTTTTCCTATTCTGGTGCATTAGCTTTTGTTTTATCTTATATCTTATTATTATCTTTTAGAAGTTTATTTGTTTTCTAATTCGAGAGAGAAAGTGAATCTGGGTGGGAGGAGTCTCAAAAAACAAAAAATAAAAAAAAAAGTAAAAAAGAGCTTTATAAGTTGCCTTGACCATGGTGCTTTGCCACAGCAGCAGGATTAAAAACAAAACCCAAAACAAAAAAGCTTGCATGTATGTCTGTGTACTGTGCATTCGTGGCTCAAGGAGGCCAAGAGAGGGCTTTGGATCGCCTGGGACTGCTATGAGCTGCCATATGATGCTGGGAATCAAACCCAGCTCCTCTAGAAAAGCAGCCAGTGTTCTTAGCCACTAAGTCATCAATCCAGCCCTCAATATGATTTAAAAATCTTTTGGACTGATTTTTCTGAAAATCATATATAATAATACAAAGTCAAAGTCAGACTCTGTTTCAAAAAGGAGGGAGGTCTGGGGGCTCAAGAGATGGCTCAGGGGTTAAGAGCACTTCTTATAGCAAAGGGCACAAGTTCAATTCCCAGCACCCATGAAGTGATGTGCAACTGTCACGTCAGGTCCAGTGGCTCCTTCTGACTTCTGCAGGCATCAGACTTGCACGTGGCACCCATCCATATATGCAAGCAAAACACTCATACACATTAAATACAGTAAATACATCTAACACAATTTTAGAGGTCAGTAGGGAAGGAGGTGGGGAGATGGATGCCTTAGCTGTTAAGAGAGCTGGCTGCTCTTCCAGAGGACCCAGGCTTGGTTCCCAGCATCCCGATGGTGGCTTACAGCAGCCTGTAACTCCAGCTTCAGGGGTCACCCTCCCCTGGCTCCATGGGCACTAGGCAGGGGTGTGCTACATATATACACCAACATATATACATATATATATACAACATATATACACTGCTGGCAAAACATTCATATACAGAAAATAAAAATAAATATTTTTTTAATCTACAGAAAAATCCAGGGATGAGGAAAAACACTCAGTAAGTTCCCACATATTCTTTGGTCTTCACACCACAGTGTCTCCAGAGACTTGCCTCTACACATTGTTTCTACTTTATTATATTCCACTGCCTACTGGCCAATGTGCAAGAAGCTCTGATGTCCAAGAATAAGAAAGGGTAGATGCCTCAGGAAGAGCAGATTCGCCCTTCTTCTTACTTTGTACTGGTCTCATTGAAGAATCAGATTGCCCACACCCATTAGCGAGGACAATATCTTCTCTCCTCCTCCTCCTGGCCATTCTTAAGTTCTCCTGGGGGGGGGCTTCTTTTTATTTTTTATTTTTACTCATTTTTATTTTATGTGCATGGGTGTTTGCTTAAAGAGGTCAGAAGAGGGCTTCAGATCCTATTGCACTGGAGTTACAGATGGTTGCAGACAACTGTGAGCTTCCTTGTGGGTTCTGGGAATCAAACCTAGATTGTCTGGAAGAGCAGTAAGTGCTTTTTAACTGCTGAGCCATCTCCCCAGCCCCAAGGGCAATTTTCTTGACTCAGTGCCTGAATTCAATGGTAGGCTCTTTCAGATCCAACCTTACAGAGGTATGTAGAGGTTAGTATGTCACCAGCTCTCATGTCTTAGCTTACTCAAAAAAACTTAAAATTAACTGTTGCAACCATTTATTCCTCCTACGTAAGTGAGACTGGCAGCATCATAAGCAACCGACTTCCATCCAGTTGCAACAGGAACACTTGGACAGAAATTATGTGGGCTGATTTATGGTTTGTTGTTGTTGTTGTTGTTGTTGTTAACATTTTAATTATTCTGAGGTTCCAGAAAGATAGCTTAGGAGGTAAAGGTGCCTGCACCAGGCCTGGCAACCTGAATTCCATCCCACGTGGTGGAAGAAGAGAATCAATTCCTACAGGTTTTCCTTTTACACATGAGCACAGTCAACAGACAGACAGAGAGACAGGCAGACAGACAGACAGGCATGCAAACAGGAAGGAAGGCAGGAAGGCAGGCAGACAGATAGACAGACAGATAAGCAGGTAGGTAGGTAGGTGGACAAATAGATAAAGTTAAAAGTCATTTTGCTATGCATGGTGGGACATTCCTATAATCCCAGCACTCAAGTAGTAGAGGCAGGAGTTTGAGAAGGTCAACAATAAGAACAAAGGCAGCATCTCAGGACTGGAGAGATGGCTCAGCAATTAAGAGAACTTACCTCTCTTGCTGAGCCTCTGGGTTCAATTCCCAGCAGTGACAATTGACTAACTCACTCTAGTTCCAAGGATCCTACACCCCTCCTGGCCTTCAGAGGCTCCTGAACATACACAGCACACATACAGACAAGCAGACACACACATATGCATAAAATAAAAACAAATCTTTAAGATATATGCATTCTGGCTTCTGAGCATAGAATGCCAAAGGGAACCCAGAAGCTGAGTGTCTGTGGTAGTGATTCAGGGGAGAAGGTAAGAAATGGAGAGAAAGACAAAAATCGAAGGCCAGACACTAGACAGAGTTGTCCACACTCATTACAAGAATCCACCTAGAGCCAACATTGTAGCCACAGAGACAGAGGCAGGAGGATCATGAGTAGAAACCGTCATGTTCTCAAAAACAGGGCCAGTGAGGAGGTTCGGCCGTCAGTGCTTGCCATGAAGCCTTCCCACCTGAGTTCAAGAGTTCAATCCCTGGAACCTACATAAGTGTGGAAAGGGAGACTTGACTCCACAGACTTGCCTTGCCCTCTGGCTTACACACACACACACACACACACACACACACACACACACACACACAAGTGAAAAGGAATAAACAAATGAACAAAAAGAAGTAACAATAGTCTGGACATGGAGGCACATGCCTGTGAGGTAGCAAGAGGAGCAGAGGTCAAGGCCAGCCTCTGCTATATAATGAATGCAAGGCTAGCCTGGGATGCACAGTGAGCCCCTGTTTAAAAACATACAAATGAAAGGCCCACACCATTTTTGGCTGTTGAATTGGTAGGTGGTTCCTACTCACCCACAAGCTAATCACCATCTCTCATTGGTAGTCAACAGTGTGTGGTGAATTGAGTGTTTTGGTATATGACTAGGGAAGTTTTAAATGGTGCAATGTAAATGTATTATTTTGCAACAGACACTAAGAACTGTTAAATTTCATACTTTTTAAAGATGGGAGGTCACTATGTAGCTGAGATTTGCTCCAAATGTATGACCTTCTTGTCTTCTTCAGAATCTTGGCATTACAGGCATGTACCAAAGTTCATACTCTATTAATTCTTAAGATGGTAACTGGGTACCAAAAAGCAGCTCTGCAGGAAAAATGTGTGCCCGGATATTAATGACAGCACTGTTTCTAATAGCAGGACCCTGGATACTGTTTCAGATTTAACAATAGAAAAATAACTAAGTTACGCTACATCCCTAATGCAATTGCTACAAATAACATCCTAAGGAAGTGGGAAAATATAATTCTGTTACAGCGTTAATTTTTCAAGTTACTTAGAAGCAAAACAGAGAAAAAAGGATAAAAGTATATACAAAAGAATCACAATTTTGCTACAATTGTCTATTTAGGTATATATGTACCTGGAGACATGGTAAGATAGTCACAACCATGATTACCTGAGCTTCTTAAGATTATGGATAGTTTTTACCTCTCCTTTGCATTTTTCTGTTTTACCTTTTTTTTTCAAAATGACATTTTTATTGATTATTTGGGAATTTCACAGAATGCACCCCTATCACACTCACTTCTCAGTACTCCCTGATCCATGCATAATCTTTTTTTAAAAAAAAACTTTATTTATTTTATTTATTTGCCTTGGTGTTTGTCTGGAACTGGAACTACAGACAGTTGTGAGCTGCCATGTGGGTGCTGGGAATCGAACCCGGGTCCTCTGGAAGAGCAGACGGCGCTCTTAACCGCTGAGCCATCTCTCCAGCCCCTCTTTTTTTTTTTTTTTTTTTTTTTAAAAAAAAAGGATTTACCTATTTAGTTTTTATTTTTGTGTATGTGTGTGAGCCTACATGAGTTTATGTGAACTACATGATTGCAGGA
Organism: Sigmodon hispidus; assembly: GCA_004025045.1. Classification (NCBI taxonomy): domain Eukaryota; kingdom Metazoa; phylum Chordata; class Mammalia; order Rodentia; family Cricetidae; genus Sigmodon; species Sigmodon hispidus. Next base: position 92,006 of record PVIH01005206.1, read on the forward strand.
GCCTGCAGATGCTGGAAGACTGCATTTGCTCCCCTGGAACAGGATTTACAGGGGGCAGTGAGCTATCATATAGCTGCTTGGAACCAACGCTGGGTCCTCTGCAAGAGTAGCAAATGCTGTTAACCTCTGAAGTCTCTCCAGCATAGCCCCCAAGATTATATTTTGTCTATCGTGAAACACTATCATATTTGTGCATATGCTTTTAATTTGCACCAACAGTGTTAGACAAGTGGTCTCATCTCCCTTCTCTCTCTTCTACTCAAGTGTGTGTGTTTGTGTGTGTGCACTTGCACAGGCACATGTGAGAAGATGTGAGCATACACAGAAGCCAGAGGTCAACATTAGGATTTGTCTTGTGTTGTAAATGATTCTGGCCCTGACTTTTCCGGCCAGAACCAAAGGTTTAGTCCCACTCTCAGCCCCGCTTAGCATCAAATAATCACACTTGTGCTTACATTATTTTATGCTGATCGACCTAGGCCCCAGGCATATTAACTTGCTAGCTCCTTCATCTCAACTCAACTCATCTTGTTCAGCCGCGCAGCTCAGCACCTTTTCTTAGAGCAGCATTTCCTCAGCATCTCCTGGCAGGTCCAGTGACTGTGGCATCTGTGTCTGGCGGCTGTCTGTTCTGAGACGTTCCTGAGTTTTCTTAGCCTGGTAGCCCCGCCCATACTTCCTGCCTTTGGCCAATCAGCTTTTATTAAACCCATAGGCGGGACAAATACATTACCAGCATAATCCCACTACAGTCTTGGTTAGGGCTGCTACTGCTATGATGAAACACTGTGACCAAAAGCAAGTTGGAGAGAAAAGGGTTTATTTTGCTCACAGTTCCATATATCAATTTAACATCAACAGCAGTGAGGGCAGGAACTCAAGCAGGGCAGGAAGCTGGTGGCAGAAGCTGATGCAGAGGCCATGGAAGAGTGCTGCTTACTGGCTTGCTCCTCTTGGCTTGCTCTGTCTGCTTTCTGATAGAACCCAGGACCACCAGCCTAGGGATGGTCCCACCCACAATGGGTTGGGCCTTTCCATATCAATCACTAGTTTAAAAAGGGCCCTAGAGGCTTGCCTGTACCCTAATTTTAAGGAGGTATTTTTCTCAGTTGAGGCTCCCTGCTCTCTAATGATTTTACCTTTTGTCAAGTTGACATAAAACTAGCCAGCACAGGATTTCCACCCCTTAATGAGTAAGGTCACCTTCTAGGAATCTACTAGAGCTAATTTATTTCTGGGGAGTGGCCTGTGGGATTCATGCCAATGTTCAATGAGAGTGGAGTTTTGCTTGGTCCCCGGAAGCTGAGGATGTGAGGACAGATAGAAGAGCTCCTGACAGAAGGACCAAGAACAGGCAGATGCAGGACAGAGCCCCATCAGCCCAGCCCAGGGTCCGCCGCTCCCATATGCTCATTATCAAGAATGATGAAGAGAACTGGAGTGAGTGGTAAACGTAGTGGAGCTGAGAAAGGACTTGGAGAATAGAGGCTAGTCCCACCCATCCTCACCCCCTCACCCTTCTTCCAATCTATTGGGCTATCTGGTGCAGAGTTACAGCAGTCTCTCAAGAGAATCCCGCTTTCCATGCCTGTGTCTCTGTCTCTTGGAGATTAAGGTTTGAACAGGGCAAAAGTAGGAGGTCTACTGAATATGTGTGCTTTGTAGTATACAAAAGATTTGTGTTTTACTCCTTTGTCAAGGACAGTTGCCCCCAGTTGCCTCTTTTGGGGCTCTCTAGTGCCTTTCTTCAGTCATTAAAGTGTGTAAGATTTCTATTTTTCATAATAATAGTTCTCCCACAAATTAACGTGGCTGTCTAATGAGTCAATATACAGCACGCTGCTATATAGTCGTGTCACATAGCAAGGATATATAAGAGCTGGGGCCAGTGTTTAAGCACATGCTTGGTATGTGCATGTATAGGGCTCTGCTCCCGTATCTGAGGGGGGGAGGAGGATAAGGAGGGCGGAGCCATAAAGAGAGTGGGTGCAAAAATGCTCTGGCCTCGTGGGAAAGAGTGATGGAGGAATTGGGGACAGTGAACAGAAGAGGAAGGACTTGGACCAGGAAGATGACCCAGTGAATCAAATCGAGAAGGCTCTCTATCAGAGGATGGGCACCCGCAGGAGAGTGAAATGGCTGGTATGTGCTGGAGCTGTTTTCTTCTGCAAGGCTGATCTGTTTGAATATTTTTTTAGGGCACAGCAGGGAAACTGGCCCTGCTTCTCAAGTCACTGGAAGAAAGAACATCACCTTTCCCTGGAAAGCAGAGCTACCCTACCTCTCCTGTGCTTGTACCCTGCCTCAGAACCAGAGACAACCCAAGCAGAGAATAAACAAGTGGAGGAGGGGGGGCATAAAAATCTCTAGTCCTGACCTAATCTTCCTGCTCATCTCTTTTATAAGAACCTGAGGCCTTCATTATGGTTGGCTGCTCCTCCTCCTCCTTCTCCTCCTCCTAACTGGCGACTGAACCCAGGTCCTCCTGCAAGCTAGGCCAAGCGCTCGACCTCTGAGCAATAACCCTAGCCCTCTTTTAGTTTTTGAGACAGAGCCTCGCTAAGTTGCCCAGGAAGGCCTTGAATTTGCCATCCTCCTGCCTCACCCTCCTAGTAGGTGGGATTACAAACCTGCAGCCACCAGGTCCAGTGCCCTCATATGTAAACAGCACATTTTCCTAACAATGATATGGATACCAGAGAGATAGAGAGCCCACTGCCTAATTCAGATGTATGTATGTGGCGGGGGGGGGGGGGGGGGGGGGGGGGGGGGGGGGGGGGGTGTGGATTTGGGGCAAGCCCTTTATAAATCCTAGGCTCAGGGCTTAGGGAAAAGGGCAAGGCAGGGTCACATTTATGCCATGGTGACCTCAAACTTACTACATAGCCAAGGATGACCTTGAACTTCTGAGCCTCCTGCCTGGCATTATATAACCAGTTCTATGTTGTGCTTAGGATCAAACCAAGAGCCTTTCGCATACTAGGCTAACACTCTAACTAAGCTACATCCCCAACTAAACCAGGTTTTATTGACCCCCTAATGGTGGGTTCCACTCTGCTTCCTCCTCTCCCCAATACATGCACAAAAGAGTTGCATTCACTGAATGGGCTGCATTCACAGAGACCACTCGTGTACTTAGCCTGTCTCCTTCCAGCCCCAGTGGCCTGAGTGGAGGGGCCCTGAAACTGAGGCATAGCCTCTTCTTTGCCTTGAGTGCTTGCAGGCTACACAAAGCTGCAAAAGACACAGACTGTGGGGGATGCCTCAGGAGAAAAAGATTTGTTTCCAATCTGTGAAGGAGGCCTTGGGGTGTGCTACTAGAGGTAACAGGATTCATATGCACAGTGGGGATCCACACAAAACTTCCTAAAGATGCTGAAACAGGTGGTGTCCATGTTGTTTGCTTTTGTTAAGCATCCTATAAATACTCTGTCTTTATAGAGCTGAGCATCCTAGACAGGTGTGACCTGAACGTGTGGTACCCAACTTGACAAAAGGGACATTTGCAGATATGATTAGGTTATAAGCCTGGAGATGAGAAGACTATAGTCAGCCCTTGAAAAAGAAGCAGGAGGGCTGGAGAGATGACTCAGTGGTTAAGAGCACTGACTGTTCTTCCAGAGGACCCGGGTTCAATTCCCAGCACCACATGACAGCTAACAACTGTCTGTAGTTCCAAGATCTGACACCCTTGCACAGTTCTATAGGTAGGCAAACCACCAATTCACATAAAATAAAAATAAATAAACATTTTTTAAAAAAAAAAAAAGAAAGAAAGAAAGAAAAAGAAGCAGGAGTATAAAGTCCAAGGAGGTTGGAAAGCCTGGAAAAGTTGATGATACTGTGCTCTGGCTTTGAAGCACAGGGCTAAGATGAGGCCACGAGCCACGTGTTTTAGGTAATAGTAAGAGTTCTCAATACAAAGAAATGGATTCTCCCTGCAGCCTCTAGAAGAAAGGCAACTGGTAGCATGAATCCTAGACCTCTGACCTCCACCACAGAAAAATGGGAAGTTTATGTTGTCTTAAACTATAGAGTTGTAACTTGTTACCACAGCAACAGAAAGCTGGAACACTTAGGCCTTGCTAGGGAGAAGCCAGTGCCTGCTGGGATGAAGCTGTGGGGAATTCTGCAGCCAGCAGAGCAAAACCTGAGCCTGTGATGAGAGAAGGGGGGGGCATGGGGGTTACAGAGTGCTCAGCCTGTGACCTCACCCTTGGCTGCCCTAGGACCCTGACGCCTGTCAGCCCGTGGTTATATGCATGACTGGGCCCAAAAGGGATCTTGTGTAGTCAGTGTTGTGCCAAGGGTGGGGGCGTGGCAAGTGGGCTGGTGGCCAAGAGGGAGACCAATCAACCCCAGGCTGCAGACAGGAGGCTGGCAGAGGCTGGACATGCACTCTCGTTGCTACACCTTAAAACTCCCAGGTTTTTGTCTGTCTGTCTGTCTATCTTTGTTTGTTTTTTAACTGTCTCTGAACCTCTTGGCTTCCCCTGGGAGAGTGTGAAATTGACTTTGGGGCTAGAGAATGGGCATGAGATCACAGCCCCAGCTCAGTGACTGAGCAGCTAGATGGCCTTGGGCACATGACTTTGCCTCTTGGAGCCTGTAACCTCCTCTAGATGGGAAGTCATATTCTCCACTTCACAGGGTTTTATAGTGTCATAATGCGGGGACACACTTCAGGCATAGGGCAAACCCTGCCAGTACTGCCGGTATTTGCAGCATCTTTACATGGTCCTGAATTGTCCACAGACACAAATCAAAGCTCATCCTTCCTGCTAGGTGCTGAGTTCTTCAAAGGAATGTGTGGAGGCTCTGCCCATCACTGCATCCTCAGCATTGCTACACCTACTGATAAGTAACAGGTGAGAAATATGCTTTATCTGTTCATTCACTTACTTATGAGTGACGGTGTTTTGGAGATGCAGTCGTATGAGGGAAGCAGACAGTATACTATAAACAGCGTGTTCGTGGTGTTTTCTGGAAAGCAATAAAGTAGAAAAAAATGATAGGGAAAAACAGAATGGATTACATTCTCTCTCTCTCTGTGTGTGTGTGTGTGTGTGTGTGTGTGTGTGTGTGTGCGTGCATGCCTATCAAGATACCCCTGGAGTAGACACCTGCAGGAAGAGAAGGGACAGAAGAGGGATGTCTGGGATAAGTGGACAAAAAGGGCCTGGTGGGAACACGGCAGGAGAAGGAGGTCAGGGAGGGTGCACCATAGGGCAAGGAGAATGCAGTAGTGGACAAGGTCTGCGATGTAGGGTCACATCACAAGGGGCCTTGAAGATCACAGTAAAGGGCTGGCTTTTATTTTGAGCAGAAAGAAAACAACTTACATCTTGAAAGGGTCAACCAATTGCTGCACTATACAAGGCTCTAGAGGGAGGCAATAGTGGAAGCTGGGGAAATCTAGGCCCGTTGCTATAATGCAGGTAAGAGTGCTTATGGCCCAGGTTGTAGAAGCCACTAGACTAGAGGGGTCCAATAGGCTATATTATGAAGGCAGCACCAAGAGAGCTCGCTAATGGATTAAATACAGGTGTGTGAGAAAGGAAGAAGGGGTGTGGTCTGGGAGGTATGGTGGAGAATTACACATGTCAGCATAACTGGTCCTGGGGAGCCCAGATTATTCTGTGGAAAACACTTCTGGATGTGTGAGTAGTGGTCTTTCTGGACAAGGTTACCATTTGGATCCTCAGACAGAACCACATGGACGGCTGGGCAGACATCATCTAATCCCAGAGGAACCTAAACAGAAGAACAGCACAGGCCGAGTAACTGTGCCTCTCAGGCTGCTGTCTTCCAGCTGTGACACAGGTCACCTGCTTAGGGACTGAGTGCTCTGGCTCTCCCGCCACATTGCTGACTGCGGCGCCTTGCACTCCCGTTATCATGGAAATAGGCTCCTTATGATAATTCTGTCTCTAAGTCTGTTCTTCATCTCTGTCTCTCTGGATTGGAAGTCTAGAGGGTGGAAAGACAGACACATAGATACATAGATAATTGGTTTGTTTCTCTGGAGAACTGGGGGAATGCATGGGCTCAGATGTTCAGTGTGAGATGTAAACAGGCAATGACATCAGTTCTTGGCTGAGCACAGACAAGGTGCCTGAATGGACCTGAACACACTGCATCTGTCTCTTGACTCTCTGAATGGGATTTTACCCTCTGAGAAGTCCTGAGACCTAACCATTACCCTCTTCTGTTCTCCCTACAGTAGCTGTAGGTCTCCAGTTTTGTACTATTCTTGGAGAGCTATACTATTTGGGAAAATCACATAACCCCTCAAACATTTAAGACCCCTTCCCTCCACCTCTAAGGTTCTTTCCTATAAGAACCACTCACAGTAGCAAAGACCCTGAACATAGAGCTCCACTCACGCCAGCAAGAGCATAACTGGATCGGGAGAGCCAATATCCCTTTAGCCTTTACACACCCTCTGCTCTGCTTTGCTATTGATTTCCCAGCCACCCTCACTGCCAGCTACCCTAACACTGCTTGGATACTTCACTCTGCCACAAGGCAGAGAGAGCAGCCACACCCAGACAGGCCCAGGGTCCGGCTAGCTGGTGACTGGAAGCTACTATCTCTGAGTCTCATTCATGCCAGCCATGATAATGGACTCTGCATTACTGACTCGGATGATAGCTGAGGATACCCTAGCAGGCCCTGATGGGGAGTAATAAACAATCGTATTAAAGAGGATTTTTTTCTCATTCTTCTGGGCTGACCCAGCTAGCCTCTTTCGAGATTATTTTGCTCTGTGTGCTCTTTCTGTCCTTCAGAAGCCAAATTTACTATGGACGTTGGCAACTAGGGAATGGTTGTCAAGGGCTGGGCTTTTAGAAACGTTGTCTGTTGCCTTGGAAACTTCACCTCGCTGGGTTCCCTGGGATCCCAGCAGTCGGTGGGTTCTGGCGCCATCTGCTGGATGAAGAGCCACACTGTTTCTGAAGCACCCAGACCTAGGCGTCCCATCCAGAGAAGGGACCGCTCCAATTTCGCTCCATCATCTCCTCACAGAAAAGTTCTATACTCCTTATGTCCTCAGATTTCTCCCAGGGACCAGAAGCTTGCAATTTGGTCTTTGTGGACTACAGGGAGGGTAGAAGCCACGTCCTTCCTTACAGCGAGAGGAAGCGTGGTCAGTGGATTGGGGTCTGGAGGAAATCCCTCCCCTTAATTGATTTTCTGTAGTGCGGAATCCGCAGTGCAGACTTGAATTTTGCTTTTCTCTAATCTCCATTTGCCAGGAGGGTGAAGCCAGAATGAACAAGCTGGAGTTGCAGATGGATGGCTGACAGCTGGCATCACAACAGGTCCCTATGTTGTGACCCCTTCCCCCTGTCCTCCTCCCTCCAAGCCTCCGTTCCTGTGACCTAGTATTCTGACTTCCTTTTCCTCTCCATGGAGAACCTTCTTTTCCCATCGAGGCGGCCAGATGAACCGCTGGATCTCAGTTCATTCTGCCTCAGCCCTAAGAGAAAGCAGCACACAACTGCTGGGGAGACGTGGCTCCCAGGTAACCCATACCTGAGGAAGCCCGGCCCTCTCCCCACCCTGAAATAAGTCTGTGTGGAAGGTGCAGTGTCAAGTGGGTTATCTGCAATTCAGAGTCAAAAGACAGAAAGCTGCTGTGCCTGTGGTGAAGGTGCTTCTTGCTCCCAGTCATTGAAAGGGAACTGAGGTCTGAAGTGAGGGCGAGTCTGGCTTCTATCCGTCCTAGCCAAACACTATGTTCTGAACAGATACTCTTACCCACCTCTAGCAGGGCTGGGAGCAATGGTGGCAGAGGGAGGCTCAGAAGCTAAAAAGACAGAGAAGACTGGGGACCAAGGCACCCCCATCTTGAGCTAAAAGAAAGGTGTGTCTAGGAGAAGATCCTCATACCGCAGATGAAGGGCCCTGCTATGATACACAGCTGTATGCTGGGAAGGTTCTGCTCCACCATTCTTTCTGGCCAGACTCAGCCGTCAAACTTGCCAAGTAAAGCCAAAAAGGTTGTTTGTGAGCATGGAGAGAGAGGTAAGGACTGGTCTTCTAATGCCCCAGTCTGGTCTGTATGTAAAGCTAGGCAACAAGCTCAGTCCAAGGGCAGAGATAGGAACTGTCCTACACCCCTGTGCCTGACTCCCTCTTCCTCTTTGGATCCCCTTCCCAGAGGAGAGGTCAGGGCTGCTAGAGGGAATCAGGGAAGCTGGCCACTCCTCCAGCTCTGTGGCCCCTCCTCCCCTGAGGACTGTCTACTCTCTGACTGACACTAGGACCCTCTAAGTTGAAATGCCCCTTAGAAGAGAGCTAGCCCAAGGCGTCTCCTGGCCAATGCCATTTGAAATCTGTTCTCAGCAATCCAGGGGGGGACCAGAAGCAAGGCATACTCAATGCACCCCCTCCATCTGTCCCCATAGCACACCAGAGATGGCCCAAATGCTCCCGGCTGAGATTAGAGCAATGAGTCTGCTGCTCCCGAAACTGAACACTGGGCCGCCCAGAGTCCCTGGCACCGCCTCATCATCTTTGTATCCTCACTGGGGATGAGGCCAGCAGCTAAGGTCAAGTACCTGTAGGTCTACCTGGCCTCTAGTTTAGATTGCTCAGGGATTGGTGTGACTGTGGGGACCTGGGGCACTGGCTGACTGCCCACTAGTGATTCATGGTCTCCCCAGTGTCTGCACCTTCACACAAATGCTGTTGCCCACACTGTGAGGACCTGAGGTGCTGCCACAGCACAGCCTCGTGTCTGATAAGCCACGTGGATGATATTAAAGTGATAGGCACCCTAGGCCACATAGCCCCAGGGAGTGCCAGAGAAAGGCACCTGCACCATGCCAACCAGGCTGGACTCCTGATGAGCCCTGACTTCTGCTGACCAAGCACTGTTCCCAGCTGTTCCTGCATTTCTACTTGTTATGACCTTGCTTCCCAGAGCATCTGTTCCACTCCAGTATTGACCACAGTGGCTGAATTTACTGTCTGAGTAAGCATGATGCTGGGTTATCCCCCAGATCATTCTGCCACATGATCCTTTGGTCATGAACCCATGGGATAAGTGTTGAGTTATCTGAAATTGTTTTCTACGACATGCTTTAGAAAGAGTCTCGGAAATCATGCTGTTGGAAGCACAGTTTCCCTCCATAACAGTGATTCTCAAAGTTCACAAAGTATCAGAAGCTGGGGGCTCAGTATCTCACTCACTGATCCTAGGCTTCTGGGGTCTTTATTGGCTCCCTGGGATAGTCTGAAACACACCCACTGTGGTGCTCAATCTATTTGTCCATGTGAAGAGATCTAGAATCAGATGGGAGATTGAGCTGTGGGCATATCTATGGGGGATTATCTTGATTAAGTTAACTGAGGTGAGAAGACCACGTGCCCACTGTGGGTGGCAACACTCATAGGCTTGGGATCACTCATCATCATCTCCTCTTCCTTATTATGAACCAAGAGTTCAAAACTCTGCCACTTGGATTTCGCCACCATGATGGACTACACTTGGGACTGTGAGCCAAAATATTCCCCTCCCACCCCCCAAGTTTCATCATGGCAAGGAAAAAAGGAATTAAGACACCTACTGAGCCCAAACTTCCTCTAAAAAGGTCAGCCAATGCTAATAAACTCCAGACCATTGGGGCTTGATCGCTTGCAAATGCCAACTCTGTGGGTCAATGGGTTCTAATTCAAAGGGAAACTTTCATCTCTCAATAGCTTCATTCAGAATGAGCTGGTTTGATATCTGTCTAAAAGGCTGGACCTCTTTCCCACCTCAGTGGGTGGGTCATGCTGCTCCTGTAAGACAAGCTCATTTAGTTCACCCCCCTCATCTTTTATCACCATATGGGATCCAAGCACCCTTGAACCAGCTAGGTCACCTTTGACCTGTGCTCACAGGGCCACAGACTCCAAGGCACAAGGCTTCCAGGGACTCTCTGGACAGTTCTACAGCAGCTCTGAGCTTAGCCAACTTGCCAACCAAATCCCCTTCCCAGTCCTGAGGGTGTCACAGAGCTGGACGACACTGCAGCAAAAACCTGGCGCAGACTCAGTGTTCAACAGTGTCAAGCCCAGAGTCAAAAGGTTTACTGCAGGTAGGACCTAGGTGAGGGCGGCCATTTTCAAAGTATGTCAACCCTATGGTAGTCACCGGAGGACCATTACCATGAACCAAGGCCTTTCTTACCCACCGATCTTCCCTTCAGCTGGGAGATTATCAGGACATCGTCCTCTCTGCCCATCTGAGAAGTGACTATGCCAAGGTCAGACAGCTTCCCAACCACTGCTACCTCTACCAGCAGCATGGCAAAACTCTATGAATATCTTAAGGCCTTTTGACTCTAGAGACCTGGTCTTTCATCTAGGTTGGCTGAGTAACCTGCACTCTGCTGCTAGAACATCCAGACCTGGTTCCTAGCCGGTGTCTGTTCAGCACGGAAATGGAGACTTCAAGCAGTCTTGAATCACAGTGAACAGTGGTAGTTCACCTGTCCACCTGCCCTGTTCACTGGTGAGGTCATGGATCTTGAGCAGTCCAGGCCATCTCCATTCCCTATTCCCATCTGTGCAAGGTTTCTGTGGAAGCTATAATGAACCATTCTGTGATACCTCCAGCTTGTAGAAGCTGCTAGACAGCTGTCTCGGGCCTGGGAGACTTCCTATCAAATGGTCTACCTGCATCAATCAGTACACCCTCAAATACGGAAGGTACCCTCCCTTCATTTTCCTGTAGAGGCCAGGCCCTGATGGGCCTCTCAGACACTACTAGGATAGAAGCCAGCCACCCCGTGGTCAAAGGACAGAAACAAGATGGCAGAGGCACTGATAACTGCTTGATGTATCTGGATTATTTAATATACAATGATGCAATTGTAACCCCAAAGTGTGCATGGTTAAAGCCTTCTACTGCAGCTGAGAGGACAGGGCAGAAAGGGTACACCTGGGGTGATGGTGAGTCAGGAATGGAGGGCAGGTGGTCATACTCAGGCCCCCCCCCAGGCTCAGAGATTGGGGTAGTGGGCTGAGGAGCAGGGTCCATGAGAACCTCAAGCCAGAGGAAGGGGGCAGAGACCTCCCCCTGGCCTAGGTCCAGAACCCAAATGGCCACATGGCTGAAGACAGCTGTCCAGGGATGGGCCAGAGGCAGGGTCAGGAGAGCACCATTTCCTGGGGGAAAGGGGGCAGCAAGAGAGGTGCCCTATAGGAGAAGCCAGGAGGGGCCACCTTCCCCGAGGGTTAGAGTTGGACATTAGGCCAGAGCAGGCTGCAGCAAGAAAGACCTGAGGCAGGCATAGAGCCTGAGGGCCAAGGCTGACTGGGCTCGGGGGGCTGAAGAAGGGGGAGCCCAGAGGATCTCATGGGGCAGCCTGGCACAGGGAAGCTACCTGACTCTGTGGGGTTGCCCAGAAAGGGGCCACAGTCCCCTCAGGGACTCCAGTCCTCTCCCTGGAAAGGAGCTGGGGAACCCGTAGTGCAAATCCATGGACCATTCAGTTATGGAGGGAGGCTGTTCCTGGAGTCGGACCCCGGGGTTCGCTCTCTCCACTGCCTTGGGCTCCGCTGCTGTCCTCAGTACAGCCGCTTCTCGTAACTGTGAAGGCAGAGTAAGAGGAAACTAAGAGAAGACGTGTAGGCTCTACTCCCTTCTCAGCATCCTCTTGCCCAAAGCCCCCCAGATTTGGGAGAGGGCAAAGGGCTGCAGAGCTTGCCTCTCAGCCAGGGAACTGGAAGAGGCAGAGGTGGCCCTGGACTTCTGTCTTCCTTTGGCCAGGGCTCCATGAAAAACCATGCCAGTCCCAGAGAGAGCTATGCTTCTTCCAGCTATTGCCACACCTGAGTGGCCTGTCCTTGGTCCCCAAGAGGGAGACAGCTCAGGAAAGCACATCCATCCTCGTGGAGTAGACCTCAACTAGCTCAGCCTTTGGTGCCCTGTTTCCACTGTGCCCCCCCATGAATGGTGACTCAGGCCTGTCAATCATGGGTATCTCTTGGTACCTCAAAATGAGATTTGTGTTTTGGTTGGATGAGGGGCTATGGCTGGTCTCCTTTGCTATGGTGCTGGGAATTAGGACCAGAAGGTCCAACTGGGTCTCTGACCCATGAATACATTCCAGTTCCCACCCAGTTCCCATTCTCCCAGCCCATGGCCCACCCAGACTGCCCCTGCTCTATTCTACGCCTGGCCCCGGCAGCGCAGTTACTTACACGGCAGAAAGGTATAGCTATGGGAGGGTGGGGCAGAAAGAGAGACAAGTTAGATGCCCGCCTATGCTTAGGGAGATGTGTCCTCTTGACCAGGGCGGGCTGCATGCCTATGTCTACTGCTGCCATCTAGCTCAGCCCCCAACCCACACCAGCACTGGGCCTGGCATCTGTCTCTCTGCCCATCTCCCCACCAGAGGGTCATGCCTCCATTTTCTGCCTGTCTGCTTGCCTGCCTGCCTGGGGCCACCACCAGCAAGAACCCAGCACTACCAGCCCCTGCTAATAAGCCACCAAGCTTCCTGAGCAAGCAAGATCTAGGGAGCCCACATGGGGCTAGCAGCCAGTCTGCATAAGAGCTCCATGACAAGGTTCCAGGGTGAACCAGGCCCTGTAGGCAGGGTGGCAGTGAGGCCACGTGGCCCCTGGAACCTTTGGGCTTTGAATCTACCCAACCCAGCACCAGCCAGAGGCTACCAACTTACGAGTGTAGACCGTGCACGCCGCCCTCTATCTGGGCCGACATGGTCCGCTTCTCAAACTTGAGCTCTCCTGAGTACATCATGGATCTGGGAGGTGGACGGGTGACTAGGTCAGGAACATCCCAGAGAAATGGGGAGGCAAGAGGGACACCTCCCAAGTCCCTCTGCTGCCCCCTCAAGTTACAACACTCACCGCAGGACAGACAGGCTTTGGGCCCCAATATCCTGGCAGCCATGCTGGATCCCCGCTATGAGGTAGGGCACAAACTTCTGAATGGAGCCTTTATCCTGGATGGAGCCTGAGACACCCTGTGCGATCTTCACTTTATCCCCCTCGCTGCACAGAGGGTGGAGAAGCTGAGCCCAGAAGCCCAAGGCTCAGAGGACCCCATCCTGCCTCTCCCAAGTACAGACAGAGAGGATACCACCCAGGATACCACAGCAGCCACAGCACATAGTAGACAACAGCAGAGACAATGTGGCCCCCAGGTCAAGCATCGAAGGCTCTGGTCAGGTCAGGCTGCACCTGCCACTTATGCCTGTGAGTATGTTTCTAAAACGGGGGTACTGGGCTGGTTGCCATCTGAGGTCAAGGGTATGCAGAAGTTCAAAAGCATGAAGACTAACCTGAAGTATCGTTTCTGGCTGCTGCTGCTCTTCTCCATAGCATCCAGAGACCCCATGCCCCTGTACTTCTTAAGCCTCACCCCATCTGAGAAGAAGTATTCGCCAGGGGCCTCCGTGGTGGCAGCCAGCAGGGAGCCCATCATCACTACAGAGGTCAAAGTTGAGAGGTGAATGCCTCCTCTTCCGACTGTCTTGCGGTCCTAGCCCCACCTGCCCATCCAAAGTGCTCCCCTTACCTGTGGAGGCACCAAGTGCCAAGGCCTTGACCACGTGGCCTACAGTCTGGATGCCACCATCAGCTATTACGGGTACCCCAAAGCGCCGGGCATACTCAGCCACCTTGTAGACAGCAGTGCCCTGGGGACGGCCACAGGCCATCACTGGGAAAAATGGGATGCATAGGACAGACATGAGCCAGTAGTCCCTTCTCCTGTGTCTATCACCACTAATGGAGAAGGGATGTGGAGAGATGGTGTTTCTGAGGTCTAAGCAGAACCCAACAGTAACGTCAGGGGATATGTCATTCTAGGTACCTAAGTCACCCACCACCAACAGCATCACAAGGGATATGGATGAGGAGATCAATGTCAGTCTCCAGAAAACAGGACCTCAGGACTGGAGGTATGGAGCGTCACTGCTGGGAGGGTCCAGCTCCCTGTAAAGGAGCACTCTGCACTAGCGGCTAATACCAGAGTTGGGGGCCTTAGGACTTCCTTTGGGTTTACTCTCATATTCTTCCTCTTCTTCTTCTCCTCCTCTTTCTCTCTTTCTTCCCCTCCCCGCCCCCAGAGTTCCATTCTACTATTACAACATGGCAATGTGGGTTTATAAAAATCTGTAGATGTTGAGACATGTTTTCCATGATCTGGTCACAAATGCAATCCAAGCCCTCAGCGACTTCCAACACACACCTTACAGAAAAGTGTTAACACGAACCTCGGACCTCCAGACAGAGTCTCCACAACCAGGTCTGAAAAGCAGGCTGGTCCGCTCCCCAAACTCACATGCCCTCATCTGTCTACATCATCTGCCTCTCCCCGACAGCTATCTCAAGACAGGGTAAAATATGGGCATGCGCCATCCTGAACCCATGTCTTGAGAAAGGCCTAGTGGGGCAGACATTTATGTACCTACAGAACAAAAGTGAGGCTGTAGGCCATCATGGACCAGGGTGGTTTTCCTCCCCTGTGGGTACCCACCTTCCTGGGTGATACAGATGGAGCCACAGCCCATGCCCACACGGAGCCCATCCACACCAGCATCAATCAAATTCTTGGCCTGGGCTGCTGTCACCACTGGGGATGGAGGAAGCAGAGGAATGTGAAGATAGTGTCTCTCCACCCTGCCCAGGAACAGCCTAGGACCTTACTGTGTCCCCCAACCTAAAGTGCCAGACCAAGCCCATGCCACCCCCTGCCCCCTTGGCCTGGACAATGCCATTGCCTAGGAGTTCTGAAGGACTGAGAAGAATACCCAGCACTCACCATTCCCCCCAATCACCTGGAGGTGGGGGTACTTCTGCTTGATATAGTGCACCATGGCAATCTGATACACTGAGTTCCCCTGGGATGAATCCTGTGAACAGAGATAGTGAAGCTCAGGCTAGACATCCAAGTCCCCTCACTGCAGGATGATGAACCCCTGAAATCACAGAGGTCAGGACCAGAGTACTCATTCTTTTTATAACAGTTACTTGACAACTCTTAGTGGATTCTCTCAGAAGGGCCTGCCTTGCCTGTCATAAAGTTTACAAACACCCTATATTACCTCACAGGTGCAGACTGTTTCTGCCTCCTGCCCCAGTCCATTCCCATGACAAACAGGTATTACCAGCCTGCAAGCTCACTAGCCGAGTGAAGTCATCCAACTACTACTCTGAGCCTCCGTCCTATCATCTATCACTGGGAATGGCAATTGTAACTCAAGGAGTGGATGCAAAAATTAAACGTGAACATCGACAAAGTTCAGCTCAGTGTCTGGCAAGCGGAGGCCTCTCAGCGAATACGAGTTGTGATTATATAGGCTAAATAAATTTATATGTGAGGAGACCCCTCGGAGAGAGAGCACTGTTTGTTCTGGGCTCTATGATTAGCCTAATCCTGACACCAGAGAAGCAGAAAGAAAGGTGGGGGGGGAGGGGGCAAAGGCTCAAGTATGGGACTCACAAGCAGAGGAGCCCATCACCTCCTTACTAGTACTATGACGTCAGCGCCAGCCTGAGTGAGCAGGTCCAGGCGGTATTTGTCATCTTCTCGGGTACCCACAGCTGCCCCGCACAACAGCTGTTTGTGGGCGTCCTTGGAGGCCAGGGGGTAATCTCTGTTCTTCTTCAGGTCTGTTCGTGCAATGATGGCTACCAGCTCATCTTGATCGTTGACTATGGGCAGCTTCCCTGACCAGGAGGAAAAAGATAAAGAATCAAAGTGTTGGGGTAGATAGGATGGGAAGAAGATGGAACCAGAGACCGCTGAAGTACCTAAATCAGCCACTAGGTGACAGCACCCACCTCAGGACCTCTTCCCATGGGACAGGAAGCAAAGAACTTTCCCAAGCAAGTTCCTAAGGCTCTTCCTATCCTGATGCCTGGATGGTGTCCTGACCCTGAACTCTGGCAGCCTTTCATCTGCTGGACCAGATCACAGCACAAAGTACCTAGACAAAGCACTATGTGAGATTGCCCAGAGGGAGGGACATGGGTCATCCCTGCCTATTACAAACCACAAAGAACTCTCCACTGGGGACCTGGGAAGCAATAGGCCCCAAGGATGTAAAAGTTAAACAACTTCCCTATCAAATAAACTTAACTGCAAGATTTTGGAGACTTTGAGAAGTCAGTTGATAATTTGTTGATGTTGTTTGGTTTGTGATACAGAGTGTTATTATGTAGCCCTGGCTGTCCTGGGACTCAGTATGTCATCCATGGTCAGGATGCCATCAAAATTGCAGAGCTATCCACCTGCCTCTGTCTCCTGAGTGCCACTATCCCCACTATGTGGAGATCAGAGAAACTGCCAGAGGTGATTCCCTCCTTCCAACACATGAGTCCCAAGGATAGCACTCGGTCCATCAGGCCTGGTGGCAAGTGTCCTCACTCATTGATCCACCCCCTGGCTCTCATGTACGATTGTTTCTTTACACGGATGGGAGATGTAGAAATCCTCAGACTTCTGTTAAGCCAGGAATGGAACCCAGTGCCACGTAAAATGCAAACTCTGCCTCTAAACAACAACCTCAGCTCTTTCCCAGACTTGTAAGACCAGATAAGCTCTTTTACTATGGCAAGCATCTCTCAGGACTAGTTGAAGAAAACATACCAGGAAGACACTGAATTAGAAATGCATAGTGTCAAGGATCCTGCTTCATGCTGCCTAGGGTTATTCAAGCTTTTCCCAAGACCTAGTATCATTTCTGGGCCAACATAAAAGGATGGGAAATAATGGAAGTCAGGCTGTAGAGGGAGGGGGGCTGGGATGTCTACTCCACGGTACCTTTCTTGCTGCGCTGCAAGATCTCATTTGCCTCTTTCAATGTCACACCTGCTGGAGCCACCACCAGCTCAATCCGTGGCGTCATCACCTGTGGGGCCAGGGACATTTGCCTGCAGGTTGGCAGGTGAGAGAGAAGGAACCAGGCCTCCCTATGGTCCCTGGTCACAGGCACCAGTCTGGGACCCTTGAGGGTGAAGTTCCCTCTGTGCTGAAGCTCTGCATTCCCTACCCAGCAAGCACCTCACTAAGGAGGGTGGTGTGGTCCTTCTCAGCAAGGAAGTCGATGTCTCGGGAGGTAACGATGCCCACCAGCTTGCTACCCATGGTGCCCGTAGCGGTGATAGGGATGCCCGAGAAGCCATGTCGGATCTTGGCCTCCAGAACATCACCCACAGTATGTGAAGGGCTCAGGACCACAGGGTCTGTGATGAAGCCTTGTTCAAACTTCTGTAGGCAGAAGAAAAGAGCTGCAAGAAATCCAGAGGTGGCATGTAGCCTCGCCACAAGGGACAAAAGGGATCCTGGTGTGCCACCGAGAAGCCAGAGCCCTCAACATGGTGAGGACTAATGGAAAGAGGAGGACCGAGCCCATATTCCATTGTCAGAAAGGGCACCTAGGACCCATACCATCTAGCTAGGGGATGAAGCAGATGCATCTTTTTTAGGATGGGCCCAGTACTTGCCTTGACCTTCCGCACTTCGTTGGCCTGGAACTCTGGGGTACAGTTGTGATGAATGAAACCAATTCCTCCCATGAGCTGGTGTAGAAATGAAGTACAGTAAGAGCCAAGGGCTAGCCTCCTCTGTCCTGCCCCTTTGCACAACCTATTCCGATTCAGTCCCCCTGCCCTGGAATCCCCACCCAAGCAAGACACTCACAGCCATTGCAATGGCCATGTCAGCCTCTGTCACAGTGTCCATGGGAGAAGAGATCAGTGGTGTCTTCAGTGTGATCTTCCGGGTCAGGGCTGATGTTAGGTCCTAAAGATAAAAGCATGGTCCATTGAAGGGTTTTATCAACACTGAACAAACATTCACCAGCATCTGTACCCTGCATGGGATAGGCCCTAGAGGTACAACAGTGAGCAATGCAGCTCTCAGGGAACTGACCATTCCACTTGGAAAGACAGAAGGCATGAAGCAGCAGACAAGGTCATTTCAGCCGATATGAAACCACAACCAGGACCACGCCATGATCCTGAGATGAGGCATGAAGATAGGGAGTTCAAGGCTGGCCTTGACTAATATTGAATGCCAGGCCAACCTAGACTATGAGACCAAACAAACCAAAAAAAAAGTAAAGAGGAGAGGGAAGGAGGGAGGAGAAAGGGGAGGGGAGGCCAAGGTCAAGAGACACTAGCACAGTGAGTTCTAGGTGACAAGGGGGTCCAGGAAGACCTCTATTAGCCATGTAGGAACATAAATGGCAAAGGGTCTAGAGCTCAAGACAAGGGTCAGAATAGTTATCACAGGATGCACAACCCTAATCTGAAGCTCCCGAATCCAAAATGCTTTACAACCTAAAGTGTTTTGAGTACTGACATGATCACACATGCAATGTTCCACACCTGATCTTATATGACAGGTCACCTTCAAATACAGAAAAAAAAAAAAAAAAAAATGCTGTATAAAATACCTTCAGGCAGCATGTAAGGTGTATATACAATATAAATGAATTTGGGGTTAGATTTATGTCCATTCCCAAACTTCTCACTTTACATATGCAAATGTTCGAAAACTCAAATCTAAAAATCTAAAAACACTTGGTCTTGAATATTTTGGATAAGAGATGCCCCATATGTGCAGGTTGTCTGTCTACACATGGTATATAAGGCTAGACCTTCTGAAATTCAGGCCAATAACTACTGATCTAGCCCCAAACCCTCCAAACAGACTCGGGTTTAAAATTTTGGAGACTCTCAGGCCCCTGAAGTACATTGGAGTGTGAGAAGAACCCTGGGCCCATGCCTAGAAAATCACACCTTCTCCTCTTCCATCATGCCACAAGCAGTCACCACCTTCCTAAAAGAAGCCACAGTACAAGAAGACCCTTTGTGACTAGGCAGATGTCTTCTAGCACTTCCTAGCAGCCAGACCAGAGTCTGGCACAAACCCAGAATGCTCAGTAAACTTGGTTACACTAAAAGGCTAGAGCAAGAAGCATTTCTGATTGCTATCAGAAGGGAACAACCAGAATAGCTCAAATTTCTCCCCCTTAAAAAAAAAAAAAAAAAAAAAAAAAACAAAAAAAACAAAAAACAATCTGTCTGTGTCAGCTCTATACACATAAGCTAAACTTGAATTTCCTCAATATATGAATGATCTAGGCATGGGCTGGTTCTCACTCGGGCCTTTCGTGAGAATGGATAAGAATAAGCATAACATCAGAAATGGGTGTTTTAAATGGGCATGAATCCAAGATGGAATCACTGACTTACACCATTTCTCTTCTGACTTTTCCTATCATTACTTCTTCTCAGACTCCTAACTAATTATTCATTGATTTGGCTCATCGCTAGCCCCTTGCGGAAAGCAAAGCATTGTGTTTCCTTGTATCTGTCCAAAGTCCTCCCTCACCATCCCCCACCACAGTGCTACTTCTTCAAACCCTCTTGCCAGTTCTTGGCCATTATGGGTCAGTGCCCAATCACTGAACACTGTATTCAAAGTGCCCATAATTTTAGAGCATAGTCCTTGTTCAGCATTTCAGACAACAGCCCATCCTCATTGTCTACATAATAAAGCAGTTACTTCCAACCCCTCTCCTTACAGAGCCTTTTCAGAGCCAACCGGTGACAGAGCATCATCTAAACCTGTGTGAGGCTACCAGGATCTCCCCCCAACCCAGATCCTCTGCCGCATCAGGAGTAACCCTTTGCCCTGTGTGCCAGTTCCTCCCACAACAGTAAGGGTAACAGCCACAGCAATTCTCCAGGACAGCTTCTCCCACAGCCTGCCCTTGACCAAGAATTCAGCCCCTCCCTGAGTCAAAGGAAGAGGTGCTTACCACTTCATCAGCTATGAAGTCTATGAAGCCTGGGAGAATCAGGAAGTCGCTGTGAAGACAGAATAAGAATGACTGGTGGGTGGGATGCCCAGAGGATCAGGGTCTGTCATCCCAGGGTTAATAGCAGTGTGGGGATGGGTAGAGGAGCAGAGAGGCTGAAATCCATCATCAGGGATCTTCCTCACCAGACCCCCATAATGTCCTGGTGGCTTCAACCTCAAAAACTAGAGCCAAAAATGGCAGAAGGTCTATGAATCAGGAGGTCACCCAGTGTTTGTAAAAAGACACAGAAATATATAGTTATACACAGTAGATAGAATGCATGCCTTTGAAGACTACTTTGTCTGTTGTTTTTTAAATTTTCTTTATTTATTTTTAAAGAGGGGGTCTTGTATAGACCAGGCTGGTTGGATTTTCTACTATATAGCCAAAGATAATTGTAAACTCATCTTCTTCTTTGAGTGATGTAATTACAGACATGTGCCACCATACTTGGATTCCTTTTCCTCCTTTGAAGTAGTATTGCATTATGCTGCCTAAAATGATCTTGAATTTATGATCCTGTTGCCTCAGCCTGCTGGGATTACAGGCATGTGCCATCATGTCTGGTTTGAGATTTCTGTCTTGACTGGTGTAGTGATGCATGCCTTTAATCCCAGCATCCAGCACTCAGGCAAAAGCAAGTGGATCTCTGTGAGTTGGAGCCAGCCTGGTCTACAGAGTAAGTTCCAGGCCAGCTAGTAGTACATAAGGAGACCCTGTTTCAAACAAACAAACAAAAAACTACACACACACACACACACACACACACACACACACACTTCTTAGTCCTGATGAAAGCAAACAACAACTCAACACAGAAAACAGAACCCACACTAGGTGTTGTGGCTCATTCTGATAATCTCAGCATTGCCAGTCTGGGCTACACAAAGACCCTGTTTTAAACAAAAATAAAATAGCCAAAAAAAAAAAAAAAAAATCAGAGTATCTGGGTTGATGGTATAACTTAGTGATAGAGCATTTGCCTATTATATGCAAGATCCTAGGCTTGACTCCCAACACTGCAAGATTAAAAAGAAAATACAGAATCTGAACCTAAGTTTGCAATGCAGTATGACCCGAGCACAACCCAGCAGATCACAAGCTAAACATCCAGGGCTGGAGCTGCTGAGTCACACAAGGTTCAAAGCAGCTGGAGAGACCCCAGAGAGCTGAGCTCAGGGCATATTCTGACAGAGCAGGTACTGTGACAGAAGCAACCAACACACATGGGAAAGGACAGCCGGAGCATAGCAGCTGTCAACATGAATGTGGAAACAGTCAAGGGAAGGAAGCCTAGGTAGGAAGAACAGGCCCATGAGCTTCTTTAGGTACACATTGCCACGGATGATGCTATGGGAAGTCTTCTTGAAGCCTTGATGGACACATTCGAAAGCAAATGCCCCACACTTCAGAAACACTCTGAACCCAGCTAAGCAAAGCGGGAGGTACTTCCTGTGCAAGAAACAAATGCCACAGGGCAGATAGGAGTACTGTGATTAATTTGCTGCCAGGCCTAGAAAGAAACTGGGTTCCCCTACAAACTTCCCTGGAAAACCAGTAGAAATCCTATCAAAAATCTAGTCCCTTAGACCCTCTTTCGTCATCAAAGCAGCAAAGGTTTTTATCCACCCTGACCTCCCTTGGCAGTCCACTTTCCTCTGTGGTTCACTTAGAGGCCAGAGAAGAAACACTGGGGCCTACTGTATTTCCTAGATATAGTCATCCTTCACCTGTGGACAGGCTGGAGGGCACCCTACTCGGGAGTGACAGGGAAATTGCCTGCCAAAACAGAAATGCTTACGAGCTAGGGTAGAGATGACAGGTGACAGGCCACAGACACTATTGACTCTCCAGTACCACTACTCTGCCCCCAATCAAGGGTTCTGATGCTCCTTTCTGGCAGGGACATCGTCCTGCAGTGAGGAGACACACTGCCAGGCCTGCAGGGGGAACTGGCCTAGGGCCCATAGGAAAATGCAAACTAAGCTTGAGGCAGACAGGTAGGTCTCTATCTCAAACATGCCACGTGGATTGGGCTTAAGGAGTAGGCACGGAATATCCACGGAGGGCACCAGTCCCTACCTGTGGGCAGGTAGAGAGAAGCACAATGGAAGGAGGGTTGGACTGGACATGGAAAGAAAGGGCTATCCTACTGCCCAATGGGGCCCTCCTGGGGGTTATTATTCAACCAGCTGCCTGAGATAGGATCCTGGGTCCTCCCTGATTTCACGTGAGGCTTGCGGGAGGAAGGCATCCTGGATCATGCCAGTTAAAGTCTCCCTAGAATGGCCACTTCTCATTTTCCCGTAGGTCCTGAGGCCCACCAGGGTGGTCAAGATGCTCAGGAGAATAGCAATGGGGCAGAGTGGCCTCGGATCTAACCAGTTATCGGCTAAGCCTCCTTGAGCAGTGATGTCGCTGTGCCACGTCCTTCTCTATTCTTGGCGCGAGCCTCCTTCCGTCCCTTGCCCAGCCCCCCACTGGCCCCAAGTCACTCTTATTGGGCGAGGGCATCAGGGCGTCAGCGAGGGCCAGCCGTGCACGTGTGGGGCGGAGGCCGGGGACCGCCGGGTGACGGGTGCGCGCACCCAGGTGGGGCCAATTCCTGCGCTTACTTGTAGGTGAGGCCATCGGCGTTGGCGAAGAGCTGCTGCGCGGTGAGCCCATCCTCGGGAACGTAGCCGGTGCCGCCGCTGATCAGGTAGTCCGCCATGCTGCTGGGAGACACCGAGACCCGACATAAACACCCGCGCGGCCGGGCCGCCCCGCTGCCACTGCCTCCGCCGCTGCTGACGCGCACCGAGGCCACGCTGCTGCCGCCGCCGCTGCCGTGGGCCGGGGGCGGGGGCTGCGGCTGCGGAGGGAGGCCCCGGGCACCGCCCTCTTCTCCAGCCCCTCCTTCGGGGACCGCTGCCTCCGCCCCTCGTCTACACAAAGGCCCTGCCCGGCTCGCCCAGCCAACGCTGCTGCGCTCACTCCCGGATCACCCGCAGTGGCACCACGACTCTGGCCACCAGAAAGGGGGTTGCAGGCAGGATGTAAGCCAAGAGAAAGAGGGGACAGCAAGCCAAGTGGAAACACGCCCCCTTCGCTGCTCTTCAACTTGCACCCTAGAACCCCAGCAGTGTACCCCCTAGAATTTATCCCTAGTCTGGGCCCCTCAGGCCACAGAGCAGACATAGTTTCCCATGGGGTACCTCTAACATGGTTCTGCCTTTTCCAATACTCATTCTTCCAATCCTAATAAAATCCCAATGCCCTGAAACATCAATCGGAACTCGCAATTCCCCAACGCATGGATGGGCCCTGGACTACTATCCTTGCTCTGACCCCACGCAATTCCTAAGGAGCAAGCATTTTTTAACAGTGACATCCTTGACATATGAGATGCCTTGGAGTCCTCTGCAGTCTTCAAAGCATTTTTCATAAATGGACACATATACTCTACATCTATTAATTGTCAATTATTGGATAGGTGTCATTATTGCATAGGTGCAAGGCCTTTAGTTCTGAAAAAGGACCCTATTTATTCTGTCTCAGACTTCACACACACACAGAGAGAGAGAGAGAGAGAGAGAGAGAGAGAGAGAGAGAGAGAGAGAGAGAGCGCACTCAGCTCCCGAACTCATCCTTAGCTCCGGAAAGGTCTAGAGACCAGGTAGGCTGGTCTAGGGAAGAAAGTTTGTTTTGATTTGGGATAGTAATGCCATGTGAGAAAATTCAAAGGTTTGGGCTGTGGCATAAACGAGTATGCATACAAACACAGACAGAGGCAGGCAATTAAAAAAAAATGTTTTGCCACAGCAGAACTTTGGTGGTTAGTTCTTGGTGGCCAGCAAGACCTAGATTTCATTCTGAGAGGCAATAAAATCAGGTAGCAAATCCATTCACATGGAGGAGGGTAGAAGCGGCCACTCAAAGATCAATAGCTTCCACCAGCCACTAGCCTGCCTTCCGGAAGTTGGAGATGAAAACTAGGTGTGAAGAAGACACTCTTCTCCCTGCCCTAAGGGCTGAATGGCTCCAGGAAAGACTGGGCTTGTTTACCTCTCAACAGTGTGTTGACAGCCAGGCCCAGGGGAGCATCTGGCTTCCAAGTCACCAGGCTCTCTAAGGTGCCCAACCTCTCCAACGATGCCCCCGGGACCCTGCCAGGAAAACATGGACTGTTCCATCCATGTGCAGAGGGAAAGAAAAGTCTCCCAGAGAGCTCAAAGTATTACAGAAGATTTGCAAATGTCTTCTTGGCTCTTGGGAGGTGGGGGGTAGGAAAACACACCCCAATTTTCCCTCTTCACAGGTGGAGCCCAAAGGACAGGTTCTGGTGGGAGTTCTGAAGGTCCTGGGGTGTCAGAAAGAAAAGGTGACTTCGGGGTTCTTGGCAAAGTAGATATTGGTATCCACTTGCCAGGGTACCCTGTGATTCTCCAACATGCAGAGATTCTAGAAGCCTCGGTCATGTAGGGAGTCAGCAATAGAATCTCTCAGTCCCTACCAGAAGTCAGAGCAGTGACATCAGCCTCAGGATGCATCCTGCTTATTCTGAACTGCCCTTCCTGGACATGAAAGAAATAGCTATCATGTCAGTCAAAGGCTCTGAGCAGACCTGCCCCAGTGGTCTCTCTGGGTTTCTAAGGAGCCTGCTGTGGGTCAGTGCTCCCTACAGCATGAGTCAAGACTGGCTCTGGTTTAGGCTCAGCCAAGGCTGAGGCCCAGGAGAGCAGCTGGGCTCTACCATCTCAGGTAGCTTTCGTGTGACATCTGCCCCAGCCTAGGACTTTGGGCCCCAGAAGAGGAGGCTGGCAGACTGAGCGAGGGGAGGGTCACCTTCCCAGTGATTACAGGCTTCAGGGCATGTTCTCCCTCCTGCTCTGACCAGTGTCAGAGCTGTTCATTACTCTAAGCTGCCAGGCTCAAGGCTGGGTTAGGCTGTCCTTTTCTAGAGATTTAATCCACCCCCTGGCTTCCCCCCTCCCTCTTCCTGCAATTCCCCAGCTGCTTCCTCCATAGGGAAGAGACACCAGGCAACCAGTGGGGCCTCTTCAACTCAAGGAAGGGCAGCTGGTCCCCTGAGACTCCCCATCTCACAGCTTCAAGGGCAGGGGGCAGGTCCAAGCCAGCTGCTCAGGGGAATAAGGGAATAGTGTCCAGCGGGGCACTGACGTTCCAGCAGGCACCCAAGGACTCTATCTGATCTGAGATTGTCTAGAGGAACAAGATTTCAAAACACATTGGGGGGGGGGGGGCGGGTAATGACAACATTAACACTGTTAAGCTGGGTTAAGGGTACAGGGATCACCCAAGTCCAAGCCAGAGAGCAGTTAACACTGAATTCAAGCCAGCAAGCCTGTAACTCATTCTACAGCTCCAGGTTAGTGGAAGCAGCTGATGGTCTGGCCAGCAGGTTTTGAATCTCATACTAACTGGCTAGGGCTTAGGTTTACATGGGCTCTACTGAGCCTAAGTAGGTGAAGCGGGGTGGGGTAGGGTTGGCATTGACCCAAAAGGGATGCTCCTGAGGGGCCCAGGTCTGACCTCTGAAATGACATTCTACAATTCTAGCACTGCTTCTCATGAGCACATAAGTGCCTTGACCTGCTTCCCCTCACACAGTGGCACCTCTCTATAACCCCGAGCCCTCCCGCCTTTTTATTATAGAAAAATAGATGGAGGTTGCCTAAGCCTTAATTCAATTCTAAAGAACCAGCCTGCGATGGCAAGAAGGGCTGGGCTTGGTAACCCCTAAAGCCGTTAAAAGTTCTTACATAAGCTGCCAGACCCTGGCTACGTCCCCAGACCACCCTCCCCCACAGCCCAGCTACCAGGTCACCTCCCCAAGCTGCTGAGCACCAGCAGATGGGGTAGAGAAAGAAGTCCAAATCCCCTGGACCGGAAGGATAGTAGGATTGCATTTCAAACTGCGATACAATCCAGAGATTAGTTGCTGTCTCTTTTTTTTTTTTCAGCTAGCTCCCTTGAGGCCCAGTTCACTGCCCCCACTCTTCTCCAGCGACCCTCATTCATTGCCTTCCAGACCCCTGCATGGGGGTCCTGCGTGTTCTGAGAGAGTGAACAAATGCAGCCTCATCTATCTCATTGCAAGATGAAGAAGAGCAAGTACATTCACCTGAACTCAATCCGGGCACCCACTCCTTCCGAAGACAGTTCTAGGAAGAAGGGCTGAAGAGGAAGCAAGGTTGGGTGGAGACTCTAACAAGCACTATTTGCACCCCAGAGGTTGGAGCCACTTGCACCAAGCGTCGCTGAGTGTGTAGTCTCGGTCTGATCCCGAGATAAAATTTTAGGGAACGATATAACAGCCTGCGCCCTCTCCCCTGCTCCCTGGAGTAACTCTTTGCACAGTGCCTGCTTGCATCCCCCAGCCAGAGTCGAGTGTAGGGCAGTCTAACTGCGTCTGGGGGAAGTTAGAGGTGCATCCTAGCAGTGGAGGGAACCTGTCCCTGGCCTCCCCCGCAGCGCCACCCGGTCTCCGGGAGCTGCCGCGCCCTCCTCTGCCGCCCGCCCCGGATGCGCCCGCGCGCTTTGCCCTGGGCGTCACCTCTCGGGCTCGTAGCCGGCCTGCAGCAGGCGCGCGTTGTACCGCTGCGCCGCGGTCTCATGTCCCGGGTGTTGCCGGGCT
Organism: Sigmodon hispidus; assembly: GCA_004025045.1. Classification (NCBI taxonomy): domain Eukaryota; kingdom Metazoa; phylum Chordata; class Mammalia; order Rodentia; family Cricetidae; genus Sigmodon; species Sigmodon hispidus. The sequence continues at coordinate 118,490 of PVIH01005206.1, forward strand.
CCCGGCTCTGGAGTAGCAGCAGCAGCTCCGCCTCCCTGCAGCGGCGGCGAGAGCAGCCCGGACTCAGGTGGGGGTGAGAGCGACCCCTCCATGCCATGCGGAGGCCGCAGCTCTGGGTGGCGGGAGCCTCTCCGCGTGGAGGCTCCCGGGCCAGGTGGGGCAATAAGAGCCCCAGTCAGCCCCGGGAGGGGGCGGGGCCTGATGCAAGAGGCGGGGCTGGATGTTTGAGGGCGGGGCTAGGGCGGAGCTGGTTAGAGGGTCCTGGAGTCCTCCGGGCTCCACCCTTGTCCCTACATTCTGTCCCTAATTTACGCGCTGCCAGAGGCTCAAAGTACATGGGCAGATGGCTAGATGGAGCAGGGAAAAGTGTCTGTTCTGCAAGGACTCAACTGAAGAGGACCTCCTCTGTACCCTGTCTCTTGGTTGGACCTTCTAGTTTCTACTTGCCTCATCGGAAGAAAAGGAGGGTAAATACCAGGGTGAAGATTCTTAGGCTTTCTATGAACCATTGCATAGCCTCTTGGAGCGCTTCCAATCACAGCCTGCAGTCCTGGGCAAGAGAGGTCCGGGGGCCCTCCATGGAGACTTACCTATTCAGCCAACCCCACCACAAATGGGATTTCTTTCTCTCGCTACCTGAAGAAGACAAACCGGCTACAGCCTCGTGAAGGAAAAGACCCTAGGCTTGTCCTGTTTGGAATACCCCTTACAAGGGAACAGGGCTGAGAACAGAAGGTACTCAAATTTGTTCATTTACTGTCTAGAAAACACTTTCTGTTTCAGATTCATTACTATGGTCAGCGTTTATAGAGCAGCTCTGCCGGAAGACAAGAGTTAGTGCTTTTGGGCAATTAGTTTGAAGAGACCAAGCCGATAGAAAACAGCTGACAATTCTTACACTGAATCCTTTTTCAAGCTTCTGACATCTAAGGAACAGATAATGATTAACACTGAATGATCTGCTGGTATAAGATCCATTTCAAGAAATCAGAATCATGGCCCTTGTGCTGGCTAGTTTTAAATCAACTTGACACAAGCCGGTTCCACCCTTAGCACCACACTCTGTCCTGCCACTATCTAACCCTCAATTGAGAAAGTGCCCCCCCCCCCCCGCAAGATTAGGCTGTAGGGCATTTCTTTTTTTTTTTTTTTTTTTTTTTTTTTTTTTTTTTTTTTTTTTTAAACTTTATTCATTTATTTATTTGCCTTGGTGTTTGCCTGGAACTGGAACTACAGACAGTTGTTAGCTGCCATGTGGGTGCTGGGAATCGAACCCGGGTCCTCTGGAAGAGCAGAGGGTGCTCTTAACCGCTGAGCCATCTCTCCAGCCCCCGGCATTTCTTAATTAGTGATTGATGAGGGAAGGTCCAACCCACTGTGGCTGATGCTGCATCTGGGCTGGTGTCCTGGGTTCTAGAAGAATGCAGGCTGAGCAAGCTATGGGGAACACCCCTCCAGGCCTCTGCATCAGCTCCTGCCTCTACAGGTACTAGACACAAACATACATTCAGGTAAATGCAAAAACACATAAAAATAAAACAAATCTAAAAAACACTGGTTTTTTTTAAGTGATTATAGATAAGATTTAGTATAATCTGATAGTTTCCATGGTTCTGCAGATCTCTCAAAGAAGCAAAGATAAATAGATCTAAATTGTAACATGATAATAAAGTCATCTCTCTGGTTGGTCCCAACGCAAGATTACTTGTGAAATACAAGATAAAATGTGAAATATTATGTGAAAAGAGTCAACATGCAGGTTTCTGAGTGTAAAGAAGAAAGGCAATGCAAGACAGACAGAACCAGAGCCTGCAGCCATGTGGGTGTCTGTACTTCTTGCCATATCAGTATCCCATCGCTGGGTGTGAACAGTGCATGTTGAGTTTGAGAGAGGAAGAGTAAAGGTTGATTCTAGTCACTAAGAGATAATCTTGGGGTCCACTTTCTCCCCCAAGCCTCCTTGCCTAATTTTCCCCATCTTTAAAAAGGGGTTAATTCTGTTTCATGAAGTTGCTTTGTGATCGATGATGAAACATGTGTGACGTTTCTGGCTGTAGAGTAAGAGCTAAATAAACCCAGGCAAAGGCTCTTATAAAGTGAAAAGACTTGGTTAAATTCTACACTCTGACCCACAATAGACACAAGGTGTTACCACTTCCATTACATGTTCATTGAACTTAGTATTAAATACCTCACATGTGCCAGTCAGGCTGGAAGCACAATAGAGAAGATGGTTTCTAACTGAGTAACCATGGCCTTAAAGTCTAGGGACAGAGAACAAAGTATCAGTCAGAATGCAGTGTAAGGTGGACTCTGTCAGCAAAGCCACAGAGGAAAGAAATAAGTTGGGACCATTCCTTGAAGAAGACAGAGTATAAGAAAAAAAAAAATGACTAACTGACACATATACATGGGTGGACAGAATACTGACTAAGATCAGCATTCACTGGAGAGTGTTTCTGTCTTGTCTCCAGAGCTTGTGGGCTACAAATGCAATTTGCTATCAAACTATTCATTAAAATAATCACATTGGATGGCTTAGCCTGAGGGCCTCGGGATTTCATAGGAAAGAGTTTCGCAATCATAGCTAGACCAGTGGTTCTCTGTGGTATACTTAACAATATCTAGAGATACATCCCCCCTCCACACACAAATCTTCCTTTTGAGAATGGACCCCAGGTAGCCCAGACTGGCTTCAAACTCCTCATGTAGCTAAGGATGACCTTAAACTTCTGATGCTCCTGCCTCCGCCACCTCTCAAGTGCTAGGGGTACAAGCATGCACCACCATATCCAGTGAGGTAACTAGGAATTAAAGCCAGGATTACTTCATGCATCCTAGAGAAGGCCTCTACCGACTTGTATCTATAGATGTTTCTGATGGTGATGCCCTCTAGTGAGTAGAGGCCACAAGTATCCAGAACTGCCCAGGGTAACCCACCACAAGAAAGAACTAGCCATTCCAGGAGTACTATCTGGAAATCTTGGTCATATTCAAGCCATGCATGATGGTATATCCCTATAATTTCACCAGTTGGGAGGTGGGGGTACGGAGATCAGGAGTCCAAGACCAATCTTAACTACAGGGAGTTGAAGGCCACCTGGGCAACATAAGACCCTGTACACACACACACACACACACACACACACACACACAGAGAGAGCAAGAAGAGAGGAGAAGGAGAGTGTAGTAAAGCAACAGTACCACCGTGTCTCCCTAGGTCTCATGGGAGCTTCTAGCCAGTCTTCTAACAGTGGGCTTTCTTCTTAGCATCCACCTGTGACTCATCAGATCAGCTACGTTCATACCCAGTGAAAAGCTTCTTTGTCTTTCATTCGTGGTGTTCCTGGCCTCATGGTTTTAACCTTAACATTTCCTTTTTTAAACTTTCTTTTTATTTATTCTTTGTGTCTTTCACATCATGTATTTTGATGCCATTCATTTTCCCATCTCTTCATATCCATCCTCTGCCATTGCAAACCCCGCCCCCCTGAAACAAAGAAAGAAAAATCAATCTCATCATGGAAGCCGTAGTGGGACACAGTGAGTCACACGGTAAACCCTTTTGTCCATATCTTTACTTACAAATGTTTATTGCAGAGTCACTGGGCCCTCACTGAGACTCCTCTTGGATATCCTGTTGTTACCCTGCGTTGTGGAGATCCTGCAGCTTTGGATCTGGAGGACCGGCCCCTTCTCATGCTCCAGCAGATCTCAGATGGGGTGGATCTGGGGTGGGCCAACTCATAGCCCTGGTTCTGAGCCTGGGTAGTTGCAGAGTTGGTCAGCCCACCAGCTCTCCCCTGTCCTCACCACCAGGGTGCGCTCTCCACCATTGCCCTGGCTGGTTCATCCTTGCATCACCAGCAGGGAGTGGGGCCAGTTCTCCTGCTTTTATGCCCTTAGGATTAGCTCTCCCACACCTACACCTTCAGAAGCAGCTCTGCTGTGTTGCCCAGGTGGGGTGTAGGGGTCACTCTCTGGAGCACTGCAGCTGGTGAGGGACAGGACCAGCTCCACTCTTACAACCTCAGGGCCAGCTCTCCCACCTGGCACAGGCGTGGAGGGGTGGGGGGTGAAGGGTGTAGAAAAGAGCATCTCTCCCTCGCCCACACTACCTTATGGCGGAGGACGGTGGGGTCAGATCTCCCACATTCACATTCTTGGGGATGGTTCACCCACACCCATCGGTAGGGTCAGCTTTACTGTGCTGCCCAGGTGATATGCAGGGCCCACTTTCCTGAGGACTGCAACTGGGGTGGGGAGGGCAGCTCCTTGCTCACCACAGGTCAAGGGTCAAGAGGGGGAGGGCATCTTTCCCTTGACCTTACCACTACATGGCAGACAAGGGGAGTGACATTCTCTTTTATCTCTAACGTTTGTTCCTGCTGGAAAATAAGTAAGGAACTAGTAGTTCTTACCATGGGTCCCTTACCATCTATTGTATGACAACTCTTGTACCAATAGAGTCTGGAGCTAAAGATCATCCTCTGATACACAGCAAATTTGAAAAAACTACCTCCCTTCTCTCTGGGTGATGGTGGTACACACTTTTAGTCCCAGCAGAAGCAGGTGGATATCCAAGTTTGAGACCAGCCTGGTCTACAGACTGCGTTCCAGGACAGCTGAGGCTACAGAGAGACCCTGTCTTGAAAAACAGAGACAAAACCAGAAGATACATATGCCTATTGGGTAAGGCTTAAAAGAAGCTGACGCCACCAGCTAGAACCATCAGGGAATAGAGAAGAAAGGTCTAGCTTCGGTCCTAAAAGAGAGCTAGGATTTGGTTAAGGGTAGCAAATTTGATAGGCTGAGCTGAGGAAGTACAAGGGTAAAGTTCCAAGGAGGCATGAGAAAGCCAGGCTGGGTGCTAGTGCGTGAGGGTTATCACTATTCCACAGTCCACAGGGTGGGTCAGACAGGTCATCCATGTCTCTGTAACGGGAGAAAACCAAAGTGCTAAAAAAACACTTGCTAGAGAAACCTGTGGCCATTTCCGAGCTGAGACTAGAAACCAGTCCACCTGGGCCTTGCCCTGGTAGAACCGGCGCCTCTGTGCTATGGATCTCTATCTCTAAAAACCAAATGAAACCTTCAGGGCCATCACCCAACCCAGAGCTTTCTTTTGCTTCAAATTCAGCTGTTTTACTTGGGAACATCTGTCCTCTTATTGGAAAGGACATTATCTTTATTAACCCAAGTAGTTCTCAAACAAAAAGTGGCGAGATTGGAGATGAAGCCACACTCTAGAGTCCAGACATGCAGCAGGGATAGAACATCAGTGGAGAAAGCATGGAGAATCAGTGAAGGAAGAGGATCTGCCAGAGCAGCAGAAACAGCAGTAGAGTATAAGGCACAGGCCATGATGAAGGAAAAAGCCAGAAGATGTATGGGAGTATGTGCAGTATCACCAGAGCTGGGGGTGGGCGTGGGAGAAGACCCTCCCCCGGTGGAGTGAAGGAAGTATGGGAGCTCTCCACTCCACACCCAGTGATGCTCAAGGCTGGCACAGATCTGAGAAGCAGAAGGCAGTCAAACTCCCTCATCTAAGTCTTAGACCCCCACAGGTCTATCGGACCGATGAGGAAGCTCTGCTTCATTCTGCACTAAGGGATCCCGAGGTGAGGCATCTTGGACTGTTGTCAGAGAGAGTAGATAAGAACAGAAGGCATGCTTGGCATGGTGTTCAACTCCTATAACGCTGATGCTTGTAAGGCAAAGACAGAATGATAGCTTTGAGTTGAATGCTAGCCTGGGCTACATAATGAATTCCAGGACAGCCTCAGTCACAAAATGAGAATCCATCTCAAACAAAACAAACAAGAAAGAGTAACCAGAGGTCTTTTAGGACAGGGTGGAGGACGGCAGGATTAGGAATTAATAAAATGAAAAACAGGTGGATTGCCATAGGCTACCCTCTCTCCCAAGTACCCCAAGGTCAAGGAGTTACCTGCTTGCACCAGAAATTGAGGAGGTGGCCAAGGGCAGATGAGAGGGGGATGGGTACAGAATCAGAGATTCACACAAGTATGCAAAGCCCCAAACTTGGGTCTTCTGACTTCTGTTCACCGCTGAGTGATGAGAGGTGACAGGAACCACAGGACCCAGGGACCCGCCCCATGACCTCTCTTTTCCTAAGCATGTCCCTGCCCTGACCTGCTGAGCTGAGATAGTCTGAAAGCTGTACCCTGCTTCACCCAGCTGGGCATGATTTCTATCTCAGTGAAGCCTGTTCTGTGGCAGGGGCCACTGGTGCAGAATAAATCTAGACTCTTACCATGACAGCTGTTTCACCATGGATACCGTCCTCTGCATGGGGTCCCCACTGAGATGCCCTTCTCTCCCTGAGGCCAGGCGAAGCACTTTGAGTCTTTTCTTTCTTTCTTTTTTTAAAGTACAGTGCCCACATTCTCTTCTTGCTTTTATTTCCAACCATTCCCAATCTGGCCTCTTAAGAAATGTAAACAGTGTGCAGATTACTCTCTTGCCTGGGAGGCCTTGATATTAACAGAGCTTTTTTTTTTTTTTTAACTCAGGAGCAGAGGAACATGGGGTGCTGCTGCTATAGTGTGGGAATGGGGCACCAGACCCCCTTTCTGGTCACAGCGTGGCCTGGCCTGGGGACATGCTACTGTAGGGACTTAGTTCATAGGGTGTTCTGCAGGCAGGAAGGGGAAGGCCTTTCATTTCAGGAGCCATAGCAAGGCCTGGTGGAACAGACGTGTACCATCAGCTACTTGGGAGGCTGGAGTAGGCAAATCGTGAGGCCAGTGCCTAGCTGGGCTGCAAAGGTCAAGGATAGGATGGGTGACGTAATGAATGAGATCTTTCCTCAAAAGGGAGAAAGAAAGAAACCCAAAAGAAAAAGAAAGGGCTGTAGATATAATTTGTCTCCAGGTTCAGAAGGCTGAACCATCCGCTCTGCTTGTCTTGACTGCACGCCTTCCTCCTCCTGTGGGTTACGGGGTACAAGCGCCTGCTGTGACCTGGAGTTTTCTCCTGGGGTGAAGGCCTAGAAGGCCTGAATGTTGGGGAGGAGAAAGGGGAAAATCAATTTTGGTCACCAGAGAGGTAGTCGTGGGCTAGCTTACTGCTCCAAACCTTCTTCCAGCCCTCCGGGCTTTGTCCCACTCTTTCCTTATTAGTCTAAAGGTACCTCTAGACTTCTGGAAGCTTCACCCCCATCCAGCTAGCGTAGATCACCTCCGCTCCACTTACTCAGGCCCCTAAGGTGTCACCCTGCTTCCAGTCCTCACTGCACTCAGATGCCAGCTCAGTCACCATTGTGTAAGAGATGCAGCTGATCCCAAGGCCCTGATCAGCCTCACCCTCACCGGTTACCTACAGCCTGCAGCTGTATCCACCGTATTACTTTCCCTTAGGTGTACTGAACTCAGCCCTAAGGCCCCCAGGGAAGGCTGTAGCACCAAATACCAAGAAGGTCAACCATGGCTTGGGGAGACAACACTGCCACACTCTCATGCTTGTAATCCCAGCATTTAGGAGGCTGTGGCAGGAGGATTGTCATGAGTTGCAGGCCAGCATAGACCACAAAGTAAGTTGTAGGTTAGCCTGGGATGCATAGTGAGACCCTGTCTTAAATAAAAAATAAAAGTGAGGTGACACCAACAAGGGACCCTTGACACAACCCCCTCCTTGTGACACAACCCCCTCCTTGCTTTATAAAAAAGTCTAAAACTGGGGGATGGGGCATGGAGAAAACGAGAGAGAAGGAATGGGAATTGTTCCTCTCCTTGCTACACCGAGCAAAGAAAAAAAAAAAAAAAAAAAAAAAAAAGATGTTGCACCTGCAATATGGATGCTGACATGTTTGTGTTCCAATCAAAGAGATCAAGAACTCACCCAAGACCGCAGCAGATTCAGGAAGTGGTTTGGAAAGAATCCCTTACCCCTCACCTGCAGCAGAGGAGATCTCTGTGGGCCCCAGCATCCGGGGTCAGCTGTGGGCGAAGTTATGACAAGTCCACTGCCCGGTGGCTCTGCCGTAATCCCCCTGAGGGCTGGCATGGAAGTAAGCCCCTCTACACCTGGCCTGGAGGACAGGGCTTACAAGAAGATCCCCCATCCTCCCCTGTAGCAACCGGATGCAGAAGGTCATCTACACAAATGTGTTATCTCCCCCTACCCCAGCAGACCTGGCCTTGACTGTCTGGTGGTTTGTGTTCGTTATTCTCTAGTTTGGCTCTCAATGTGATAGAATATATTAAATGCTGGGTGGGGTAACAAATAAGGGAAGTATGCTTCTGAAAGTGCTTTAAAAACACCAAGAACCATGCAGGCAAGTCTCTAGGGTCTTCATAAAGCATGGAGGGTGGTTGAGCCTGTCAACAGAGCAGGAAATACCTTAGACTTTTATCTAACTTACAGCTCCTGCTTTTGGGGTGAGATGTGAGATTCAGTGATATAAAAGGATATCCTGGGGACCATGCAGAGCAATGAGGCCAGAGCAGGAATCCAGGGAGATAACTAACCATTAACTCAGAATCTAACACAGACACGGTGCCTTTTCATATAAATCCATCCCACAGGGCAGCTATAATGAAGAAGGCATATTAATTTTATGGATTAAGAAACTGTCTGAGAAAGAACCACAGCTGAAAGCTGGATCTTCTTTTGCTAATGTTGGTAAGCTGTAACTTTTTTTTTTTTTAATTGCATATATTCTCTCAAAGTTAAGCCTAACATTTGTCTGTCTTGGATATACCTAATAGATTTTGTTCCCCTGATCCTCAGACAACTCTAAAGATCTGAGAATATGACATTTAATATAAAAGCTTTTATGATAGAGAGACATGTCAGCTCCTAGCAGCATTCTGTATTCACTCCAAGAAGATGGGTGAGGGGCTGGAGAGATGGCTCAGCGGTTTAAGAGCACTGTCTGCTCTTCCAGAGGACCCGGGTTCAATTCCCAGCACCCACATGGCAGCTAACAACTGTCTGTAGTTCCAGTTCCAGGCAAACACCAAGGCAAATAAATAAATAAAGTTTAAAAAAAAAAAAAAAAAAAAAAAAAAAAAAAAAAAAAAAAAAAAAAAAAAAAAAAAAAAAAAAAAAAAAAAAAAAAAAAAAAAAAAA
>PVIH01005207.1:0-127488 GCA_004025045.1 Sigmodon hispidus
GGGGAGGGGAGGGGAGAGAAGGGGGAGGAGGAGAAACAGAGCGGGGAAGGGGAGGTTCTGCTTCTTCTTGCAATGGAACCATCTCCTCACCTTGCTTCTCCAGCCACATCGCTCTTCTGGTATCTCAAATCCTCCCCTAGATTCTTACTTCAGCACTTAGTATGCTCATGAGTTCTCATCCTGTAAGGCTTGCACATCCCCAAGATCAAAAGAATAATCTACAACCACAATTTTGATTATACCAGCTAGGGCTGAAAAACATTTCATATACTTTGCCTATTTTTAAGGGTTATACTCAACCTACCCTATGATGGGTTTGATAAATTTCCTTATAACTCTTTGTGTTGATCAGCTTTCCATTACTCTGACAAAATACCTGAAACAATAAAGTTAATAAGGAAAAAGGTTATTGTGGGTTCATGGATTCAGTGGTTTCAGTCCATGGGTGCATGCCCTGTTACTTGTCTAGAGCTAAGAAAGAGTAATGTTAGGATTCCCACTTCTGAAAAGACCAAGTTGAATCTAACTTGGTGAAGGAAGTTAAAGCTAGAACCTCAGGCACACTAACCAACCTCATGACCTTTAGCAGCTGACTCACAACGGCGTCCATGTTTACTATCTCAAAACAAGTCCTATTGACATTAGTGTCTAAAATTCCTTTGCACTGCATACATGAGGAGCATGCTCTGCTCTAGGGAAAATCAAATGACAGTCACAGAAAATGAAGAAAAAGTCAAGGAGATACTAGTGGGATACCATTTAACAGGAGGCAAAGGAAACCACACCCATTCTCTGCTGGAGCAGCCTTTCCACCATGCACAGGGATGTGGTAGCATCTCCAGAACTGAATGTGTCTGTAGCCAAATGATGCAGGAATCCTCTGGTTGTTGCAGTTATTAGAAACCAACTCTTGTGGGAGAGAGGACCACTTATAAAGATTAGAAACAAGTGAGCAAACTGGTGCCAAATAGAATTCTTGACAATGGTCAGTCATTTAATTGCCAAATGACTTCTCAGTATTGAGACGGATTTGCAATGTATTCCCAACCCCACTGCAGGGAAGAGAGGAGAGGCCATAGTGTCTGCTGATTGGGAAAAAAGTGATTAAAAGTCTCATATCTCAGCTTAGCCTCTCTTAGTAACAATATGTATATCATTGGATTCTGTCCACCTTCTTTCCTTATTTGATATTCTCAGGATTTGGAACCATATCTGACTCAGTATCTACACCACCTACACATGTAACAGAGTCTCAATAGCATGCATGGGTTGAATAAATTTGAGCTGACTAATTAGTGTAATCTCAGAGAAGCAATAAAAAGTTCAGCTCTAAAAATCATTAGGTTTGAACTTCTTGGATTCCAAACCGAAATCTACTGATTTCCTACCATGGCGGACTGAAAATCCAGAGAAATCCATGGAAATGGATGGTCTATGCAGTCTATCGGTGCAAATAAAACACAATCCCATGAGCTATGGCAATAGCAAACTTCTACCAACCATCTTCAAAGGGGAAGAACCCACTTGTAGCCACAGCACCTGGAAACAATCCTGGTGCTCATCACATGGTACCCAGGGAGAGAGAGTGTGTGGTGCATTCCATACATGATAAAGAATTCCTGAGAGATTCATCTCAAGGTGTGTCTAACTCACTGTACTACCACTGCAAAGCAACACCATGATCAAAACACTTTATAAAAGAAAGCATTTTATTGGGGGTTTGCTTATAGTTTAAGTGAGTAAGTCCATCACTGTCATGGCAGGGAACATGGGGCAGGCAGAAAGGCATGTGCTGTAGAAGCATCTGAGAACTCACCTCTGATCCACAAGCACATGGTAGAGAGAGACAAAGATAACTGGGCATGACATGAGCTTTTGAAACTTCAAAGCCCATGCCCGGTGACACGCCTCCTCCAACAAGGCCACACCCCCTAACCCTTCCTAACTGAAGACCAAGCATTCAAGTATCTGAACCTGTGGAACCAACATCATTCAATGTCCCACAAAGGTAAACAAATCATAAATTATAGGATAAGACTCTGTAACCCAAAAATCTGGAATCCAAAATCTGAAACCTTTTGAGCACTATGATATGATGCCACACATAGCACCATCTACCCCTCCCTTCACTCGGGAAACTAGAGATGCAAAGTGGAGGGCAACAAAAGGCATAAAACCAGCTCAGACTGTGTGTACAACATGCACATGAAATCTGAATTAAGCCTGAGTTCAGACTTGAGTCCTGTTAGAGTTTGGAATGTCCCCAAAGGCTTGTGTGCTAAAGGATTAGTCCCCAGCCTATGGCACTTCAAGCGGTTGATGAACCCATAAAGAGGCAAAACCTGGAAGGCAGCCTTCGGTCACTGGAAGGGGATTATGGGACCCCAATGATGTTAGAAGAGTGCCTTGGTCTCCTTCATATCCCACTTATGAGGAGACAGGTTACCATGCACCCTTGCCCTGATATCCACAACCAAAGTAACAGGACAATTTAACATGTCCAGAAGCCATGAGTTATTGCTGTTTCTTTGTTGTTGTTGTTGTTGTTGTTGACTATCTCAGGTATTTTGTTACAGTAACAGAAAGCTGACTGAGACAAAATACTGCCAAAAAGTATCACATTTTCTTTACTATGTACCTGAGATGATATGGGAAAGTCTTTGGAGTGGGTTTTCATGAGAAGTTTGGAGTTTAGAGAGAGAAGCAAGGAAGACCCTAGGAGTTATAAGTAGAATGTAATGGGCTCAGAAGAACAGAATGTGGAAGGAAGTGTGGATAAGAAAGGTCAGGATAAGAGGTTTCAAGTAGAAAAGAAGACTCCATTGAGAACCGTCCATGTGAAAACCACCCATGTGGCACCATGGCAAAGCATTTGTATACATGCTGTCCATTCCCTGAGACCTTGCTTCAATGTGACACAGACAGACTATCTACCTGAGAAAATTTCAAGGCAGACAAGAATTCAAGAGGTAACGGGAGTATTGCCGGAGCAGGGGAAAATTTTGGAAAATCTGAAATTTGGTTAAAAAAGTAACCCATGTAAAGAAGTCATCAAGGAGCCCAGGTATCAGCTCTATTACAAAGAAGTCAACTAAAGCCAAGCATGGTGGCACATGCTTATGGGATTCAGCCCTCTGGATCAGGAGTTCAAGGCCAACCTGGGCCACATGGGGAGTTTGGGACCAGCCTAGGTATATGAGATCATATCAAAACAAAACAAAGGGCCAGTTCCTTGCACTAGAATAACAGCAACAGTGTATAGATCACAAGCTTCATATCAAAGGCTTTGAACTGAGAGGAGAGTCCCTGAGGAAGCCTGCTGAGAATCCTTTGCTATGTTCCTTTGTCCAAGCCTTCCAAGACCACCACAGCCATGGTTCAAGCTAAATCATATACCTTGGCATCTTTAGGTGATACGGGCCTTACAGCAATGAAGAATGTAAGCCACAGGGTCACAGAGGCTTCCCCTGAGATTTCAAAGGAAAGCCATGTGTGCCAGGGTCAGCATCTCGTCAAGTAGGCCCTTGGAGAAGGAGATACCAAAGTACGAGAATGAATCTGAAGCCACAGTGGATACCCTGGGAAGTGAGAGATGCCAGGAATTTTAAAAGTCTGCCAGGAAAGACATATCACAGAGCAGAGCAAACCCAGGATATGGGTTATGTGGGCTGCAGCTGACAGGTTGCAGAGATGAGGCTGATCAAGCCTTTAGGACTCTGCATCACAATGCCATGTGCCTGGGTGCTGGGCCCAGAGCCATGGAATGTAATGGTCACCAGGTGGGTTTCAGTCTTGCTCTGGTCTCACTCCACCCCTAGTCATTTTCCTGTTCCCCTCTTTTTAAATGGGAAACATACCATTGTGTGTTAGAACCAAGAAGCATTTTATTGTTTTGATTTGCCTGTGCCTTGAGTCTCAGAGAATACTTGTGACTTGGGTTTTTGTGCAGTGCTGGAAGAGGTGAGACATTGGTCTTGGGTGTAGATTGGATACATTTTACACTGTGAAATGAACACAAATCGTTGGGAACAGAGTGGAATGCTTCAGTCTAGATCTAGACTATCATTCAAAGCCCCATGCACTGAAGACTGGATCCCAGCCTATGGCGCTACTGAGGTCATGGGACCTAGTGAGAGATCTCAGGCCATTGAAAGTGTTCTCTCAGAAAGAACCATAGGGTCTCTTGCTATCTCTCTTTGGCGTCCTAACCATGAGCTGATCGGTCTTCCCATGAGTATCTGCCATGGCATGCTGCCCCAGCACAGGCCCAAACTGGTAGGATTTAACAATCATAAGCTGAGACATTGGAAGATGCAAGCTAAAATAAACCTTTTTCTTTTAAAGTGCCCCATTTCTATATAATTTGTGTGTGTATATATACATATATATATATTTCAAAGTCTATAAACAAAATCTAAAATCTAAGACAATCTTTGTTCCAACATTTTAAATAAGGGATACTCAATCTGAATTTTGTAATGAGAAGACATATTCCATGTTTAAGTTACTGCATAGACTCAGATTTTTAATACACTGACTCTTATTTTTATGCAGAAGAAATGAAAGATACTTCCATCTTGAGATTTTGGAACTAAATATCAGATGATGGCAGTTACCATGAATCAGCTTCCCCAGACAGACTAACAGGTATATATATATATATATATATATATATATATATATATATATATACACACACACACACACACACACACACACACACACACACCTGTGTGTATGAATGATAGCATGTATGTCCGGGTACCAAGACCAAGACCACTATCTAAAGTCCACCCAAGACCCACTGTCCTCTGTCACTCAATTTACTCTAGAGATGAGCTGTCTCTGGCAATGTGCCTAAAATGTTCCGGACACTGAAACTACAAAGTATCAAGGGTTCCTCTTGACAGGCTATACCACTCTGTTCACTGGAGTGATCAATGTCTCAAGAGAGGGTGATGTGTATATGGGGACATCCTATGATGACAGTCCATCCAGTGACTTTTATCTTGCACCAACTAGGTTAACTTTGATGAAATTAAGCCTGATGCTTCACCTTCTTCCATGAACTATATCTATTTTTGGGGGGAGGGGCTCTTAAGAGATGGACCTAAGAAACTTATATATACCCATCACAGGAAATTGAATGTGGGGTATAAAATAAAATCTTCTAAAAGAGAAGATTTAAAACAGAGAGATGGTTTTATCAAATAACTACATGACAGCCACCAGCAAAAATGTGATCACTCTGTCTGCTCCTCTGACAGCTCACTTGGCAGCCTGCCCTTGCTATCATGACTTAATTCTGCCAGGCCGCCAGGCTTCCCTGATGGCTCATTTGCTCAGTCCCCTCTGAGGCTGAGTGAAAAGACCAAGTCTTCTTCTGATGCCTGCCGGGGTCCCAGAGATCACCTCTGTGATCCTCCTGCCACCCTGGAGGACACAGTATCTTCAGTTCCTGCCTGCTAAGGGGCCCCGCTGTCAGTTATATCAATCTTCAGCTTTATTTGATTTTGTTTGTTTGTTTTTTCTTTAAGAAGGCAAAATGATGATCTAACTCAGAATGGATCTTGAACCTAAAAGTTGGAAGCAAATGGCTAAGGAGATGACTCAGTCAGAGAGATGCATGCCTCACAAATATGAGGACCTACATTCAATTTCTACAAGGCACATAAAATAAAGCCTGCCATGGTGTCTTGCACTTATAATGATGGCTCTGAGGAGAGAGAAGGGTAGGTCCTGAGGCTCATCAGCCAAGAAGCCTAATCATAGGGGCAAGTTCCAGGCCAGGACAGTGAGGGGCCTTGTCTACAGGAAAAGAGGGAAAGGGTGCGGGGGAGGGAAACAGGAAGAGAGAGGGTAGACACATAAGAATGACACTGAGGAGTTGTCTGCTCGCCTCCACATGTACTCACAACACATTCACACACACACACACACACACACACACACACACACACAATTGAAGCCAAGACTACAAAATTCTTACATAAATAGAGTCTCAAGACCCTGAGTTAGACACCAATGCCTTTCTTTTTCTAATTCTGGATTTACTTATAAGAGTCCATGTTGGGATTCAAGAGGGTAAAGCTGGAAGCCTGCAAGGCCTCTTATGCCTCATGCAGATCAGACAAGGATTTATTTAAATAGGACACCAAAGTCAGAGTGATGAAAGAAATTGATAGATTGAACTTTATCAAAAGTAAAACTAAAACTTCTGTACTTCAAAAACATCATCTGGAAAGCAATAAGATGACTCATAGATCATAAGAAGACATTGACAACAATATCTGATAAGGGGTTTTCATCCACAATATGTTACAATAGCAACAGCAACCCTGGAACAAGCAAGCTGTAAATAGAAAGGGGGTTTTGAAGTCTTACTTTATTTTTCAGAGGAATCACGAATGGTCTAAGTACATGGAAAGAGGCTCAACCTCCTTGTTATTAGAAAAATGAAAACCAAAATATCACAATATGATGCCCCTGTAGGCCGTCTGCAGGGCTGAGAGTAAGGGCCCAAGCAGATGGTGTGGCCACTTTGGCAAATAGCTGAGAAGTCTCTAAAGGTTAAACAGGAGTCACCACAGCAGTGAATCCGCTCACGAGCACCCATCAGCCAGAGGGAGACAGCCTGCAGAGTCGGCAATGTTAGGCATCATTCCTAACATTGACCAGTGGATAGAAACAAATTACAGTATGATCAGGTGGTAAAGACAAATGAAATACTTATAAGAAACCACAACACATTGAGCCCTTGAAAGCACTGTAGAGCATGAAGGAAACCAGACCCGAGAGACCACACAGTGCATGCCTCCATCAATCTGAGCCACTGAGAATAGTGATATCTGAAGAGACAGAAAGTAGCTTACTGATAGGATTGTCGGTAGCAACCACAAATCTACGGAAATATACTAAAACCACTGAAGTACTCACATAAGGGGCGGGGGAAGGGGAGTATAACATCTCAATTTAATCTCACTAAAGATACAGGAAAAGGAAAGTGACCTCTAATTCCTATTTGCTCAGTGACAGGTGTGCGTGAGCACCGATACACACACACACACACACACACACACACACACCTAGCCCCACAAAGAAACCTCAGCCAGCACATATGGGCAACACCTCCTCCTCACCCCACCTCACCCCCCAGGGTCCCTCCTTTCTCCCGTGTTCATAAAACAGACTAGAAGAACCCTGTGATAACAAACATATCCACAGCCAGGGTGTTTCTCTCTGCTTCATATGCAGCTAACCGAGTTCAGACAGACAGGCAGAGGGATAGAATTTCAGAACACACTGGGTGTAGACACATTACTTTTTACCTGGGAAATAACAGAATGGAAGAAATAATCCATTTTCTTATGCCCACACTTTATTACATTTTTCACTCCTGAATTCTCCTGAACTAATGTAATACAATCTTGAAAATTTACACCATAATGTGATCGAGAGGGGCTGTCAAGAGCCCCACGTAGTAAACTGGCAGCCGTGCTAATCGATAACCTACTTTCAAATGAAAAGATCTGGTCCAATCCCTCCTTTTTGCCCTGGGGCTGCCAAGCAACGGAGCAGCCGCCTTCGGGGGCGAACACTAATTGGCACTGGTGAGAAGCCAGGGCAATCTTATCCGGATGACCATTAGCTGGAAAGGACCGCAAAAGGAGGCAGAGGGGGCGGGGACCGAGGTAAGAGGTTAAACAGCACAAACGTGATTTAAAGAGAGAAAAGGCCGCTTGCATTTGTATGTGAAAGAGATAAAGGGAAGAAAATTGAATGCAGAAAAATGGCTGAGGGCTCAGAGAGATTTCCTTGGGACACTCCTACCAATAGGGTCTTTCAAAGGCTGGAGAGAGGGAAGATGGAGTGAGCCGCTCATCACCCCTCCCTCCCAAGGGTAGAATAAGAGTCCCGGGTAGCCCCATTCTGTTCCTGAGGTTTGGCGTCTTCCAGAATTTTCTCTTGTCATCTCCATGGTGACCACAGGCTCATGAACACATACCCACTGCAGGCAGAGAAATTAACCCAGCTCTGCAGACTGTGTAAGCAGACGTGAACAGTTTAAAAAGTGGTCGCGAATCTCCTCTCCAAGTTCCAGGTCTCGTTTGGCAAAGGTCACAATTTAGGAACTAAGGATCTCAGTGACCACCACCACACACAGAACACAAACTCCAGCTAAGTCTTACAGGGGGGACTGCCCGGCTTAGCCTTGTCAGTACCTCTGAAGGACATTATTTCTCTCATTTTACAGAGGTGCAGGCGAGAGATCCAGCAGGTAGCTGGAAGGGAACCAGGGTGAGAAGATGGATGCCCTGGATGCCAATGTCCATCTCCTAGCTGGTCAGTGAATATTCATCTGGGGAGAGAGAAATATGAGTTTCTCCCACAGTTGGAGCTATAGTTTGGCTCTTGAATATCTCCTAAAGGCCAGTGTATTGAAGAATCAGTCTCCAGTCTGTCACTATTAGGCGGCAGAGGGAAGAAATTAGACCACTGGAGTCATGTTCTAGGAGATAATACTGAAAACCCAGATATTCTCTCTGTCTCTCTCTCTCTCTCTCTGTCTCTCTGTCTCTCTCTGTCTCTCTCTCTCTGTCTCTCTCTCTCTCTCTCTCTCTCTCTCTCTCTCTCCCCATAGTCCCTAAGAGCAGAGCATATTTCTACCATAATGTGCCACCTCATGCAGTCTCCAAAGGGCCAGCCACACATCACCTGCAATTTCTGAGACTTGGGGCTAAAATCAACTTTCTACACCGAAGCTGATGGTCTCAGGAATTTTATCACTGTGATGAAGTGCTGACTTCAAAACACAGGCCTTTGAGGAGCTGGCCTCCCAATAGTTCATAGTCCCAATGGAATCAAGCACAGTCTTTTTATAGGACTGCCACAGACCCTTCAGTCTCCAGCAGAAGTATTAGTCTCATCCAATTCTTGAAGCTGCCAGTGCTGGCACAGGCTCAGGTCTGGGCCCTAAATCATCATGTTCCTTATTATGTGCAGTCCAGGTCCTGGACCAGGCCCACAAGCCCCTGTCACCTGCTCTCTGTCTTGGCCCAGACACCTTGGCTCACACATGCAACTTTCCAGGTGCTCATGGTTCAGTGCCTCTGTCTCTTGCAGCTGCAGAGCTCCATATCCCAGGCCTCTCTTGTCCTCTGCACTCCCATGAAGGATCATTTTAATTTGAGGCCACCACAGCACCTCCATTTACCCTGCCTACACTTGTGCTGCAACACACTGTCACACAGATGGGGGACTCTCCATTTGCACAACTATCACCCTTGTTATTCTTGAAACCAATGTCTATGTTTCATTTGGTTTCGTATCTGCAGCATGTAACGCACAGGTGTGTCAGAGGCTCACCCACTAGTGTGTAAACAGATGACTCCATGAGGTCACTCTCTGGCATACTCAACAGGCTGTTTCAATGTCTTATTTTAAAACATCTGGGAGAGGGGAGAGGGGAGAGAATCGCTGCATAATAGAAGTAGAGTTTCATTTGGGGAAGATGATAACATCCTACGGACCGATGGTGGATACAGTCACCGGACATGATCATGTTTAATGTCCCATGACAGGAGGCCTGTGAAGGGCTGGGCCACAGAGCTGTATGCTACAAAAACTAAGGAAAAAACTAAGCTGGGGAGATGGTTCAGTCAGTAAAGTGCTTGCTTACATGCATGAGGACCTGAGTTCAATCCCCAGAAAGAACTCATCTGAAAAAAAGAAAAAGTTGCCTGCCTGTAATCCTAGCTCTGAGCGGAAAGCGGGGGCAGAGGCAGTGAGATCCCAGGGTCTTACTGGCTCTCTCTAGGTTAACGTTCAGTAAGTGCTCAAAACACGAGAGATGTCGCCTGAGAAACATGGCTGACAGCTGGTCTACACACACATAAACATATATGTGCATGTGCACATACACACCACAGAGAATTATCATAAATACCACCAGCAGACCAATACTCAAACATGTATACCAAGAACCTGCTCATGGGCAGTACCAAGAGGAAGTCTCTATGACAATTCAGCCTGAGGATACTCAAGTTTGAAGACACAGTCCCAAAGCCAAGACAGGAGCTCCATCACTCTGCCCTTCCAGCTCAGAGCCTGGCCTATTGTGGCTGTCCTAAACATTTCCACAATGGATTTGGAATAGCTGGACCGAATTGCTTCTGGCTTAAGAATCAGTGAACAACATGTGTCTCATTCCCCATCTTCTAGTTTTCCCTTCTGAGACAAGATCTTGCTGTGTAACCCCCAGGTGAAGCTTGAACTTACAATCCTTCTGCCTCAGTCTCTGGGGATATTGGGATGATAATAGGTTAACACCACACCCTGATGTGAAATGTCTTTCTGTACACTGTGAATATGCTTTATTACCATTTGTTAATGAAGAAGCTGTTTTGGCCTATGGCAAGGCAGCTTGGAGGCAGGCAGGAAATCGAAGCAGAGATAAAAGGGAAGGCCCCAGTCTAGGAGACATGTTACAGCTGCCCGAGAAGCAAATATAACAGCAATAAGCCACTAGCCACGTGGCAAGACATAGATTAATAGAAATGGATTAAGTTAAGTTATAAGAGCTAGTTGGTAATGAACCCGAGACATAGGCTAAAATAGCTTCTTTATTAACTAATGTTAATAAAGCATGTTCACAAAGTACAGAAAGACATCCTACATCAGCATCCAGCTTAGGAAGTGACCCTGTGTTGCTCCCCCTGCCAGAGTGTCCCAGGGCCTTTACACTGTTTCACTCTCAGGGAAGCCAGTCCTGGCCTGGACCAAGCTCCAGTGAAAGTCCTTCACCTCCCTCCAAACACAAACAAAAAGCAGCAACCCCCTCCCCATACCTAGTTTTTCATTTTCTCCACTGAAATCATAGGACCAGGGGCCATTAAATTTATGGGAAAAACCAGGGCCCCAGAGGCTCAGGAGGGCATTTTTCCCTAGTCTCATTTAAGGGTCATTTTGCTAATCAGAAACAGACCTAAACTGCCAGCTCCATTATCCATCACCAGGGGACAGAGAGAAACACACACCCCAAGAACCAGAAAATCAAAACCAAAAGGCATTGGATCCCACCCCTCCATTTCATGTGAAGTGGAGTAAATAATGGCTTTATTGAGACTTCATTCGCAGACTCAAGGCTCCTTGAAGTCATTTCAGTCCGAAATCTGCCCTGTGAGCAAGCTTTGGCTGCACATGTGGACCTGTGCATTGTCACATGAAAACTCTCCTGTCCAAATCCGTGTCCTCCAAAGCCTGGTACTGTGCACTCCATTCCCATAAAGAGATTCCTTAGCAACATTCACCAAGACATAAATGTTATCCCAAGAGGAATTAGGGATAAATAAAGATAGTTGTCTTAAAAAAAAAAAAATAGAACGGCCACACTTGGCGTCTGCGGATGGTGAGTCCCACTCACTAAAGTCCCAGATGATAAATGTTGTGTGGTAAGTTATCTTCAGAAATAAACCAACTGTAAAAATCACAGAAAGCATTACATGAAAGCCAGAGCCCTGTCCTGCCAGCCACATCCTATGTTAGCCACATCCCTCCTTCTAAAGCGGAAGCCCTAGACCACAGGAGACACTGGCCCTCCCATGGCCTAGAAGTCTGCCTTGTGGGGGTGAGGAGAGATCCTAAGCCTACTTAAGGGAAGACAAGACATGAGATCCCAAACCACAGCTCTTGGGGCAGGAAATGCTTCCTAACCGTTCAAGTCCAGGCCCACTGCCAAGGGCACATGCCCACTAACCTCCAGGAAACAGAGGCAGAAATCCTACAATGGGCTGCAGGGTCACATCTTTCTAGAACATCTATGGTTCCCTTCCATGACTAAGTTCTACTGTGATCACCACAGCCCTGATACATTTCCTCCCCTGGACAACCATACTTTGACAAAGAATGCCAATATGTCACAAGGAAGAAGCCTGAGGAACAGTATCTTGGAGTAAAATGTAAGAGTCAAATAAAGTCATCTACCTAGCTGTCTTCTGACTCTGCACAGGGAAAGCTGTCCTAAAGAGCCTTTCTAACAAACGTTAATACATAAAGGAGAGCTCGGAGCTCAGATTACAGCCCCTGGCTCTGCTTGAATCTCAGCTGTTTTCATCAGCTCTCTGTATCTCCCCCGAAGTGTATCTATTTGTATCTGCCCCTATTCCTTCCTTCTTTTCTCATGCTGAGATGGCTTCATACATTGCAACCAAGTGCCCTCTACTGAGTCACAGCATGTAGCTGCTTTATTTCCCAATCTTGACAGTCTCAAAGACCTTGGTCCCTTGTAGGGACCCACAGAGAGTCAGTCCATAGTGTGGCCTGAGTCCATTTTGACTCAAACTCAGAGAGTAGGAGCTTGTTTTACCTCACAAGGCTGCATAATAGGATGCTTTGGCCAAAGGTGTGGTTACCAGGTGTCTTACATTTTGGTTACACCTGTGTATACTCGACCCTCCCCTTTGCTTGGTATAAAAAACCCAGGGGAAATAAAATCAGGGGACTGAATATCGATTCAGTGCCTCCCCACTCTTAGTTTTCTGACTCTGGTCTCATTCTTTCTGTCTCTGAAATTTCTTATCCACACACTCCTATGCCAGGAACCATTCTGCAGGTTGAGCTGGACTCCACAGTCCCTTAACAGGGAAAGGCACTGTAGGGAAAGGCTATATCCACATCATCGAGCAGCCCTGGATCCACTTCCTTTCTCTCTTCTACACTCCATCCTGACCCTCTGTGTTCATGACACCAGCTCACCTGAGCAAGCCGACATAACCCTGCTCACAGTCCAGGAGGCCCAACAATCCCTCTAGATGGCAAGATCTGGAAAGGAATTGCGTTTTGGCTGAGAGTCTTGTCTCTGACTTGTACTAATGCTTGAAGGAGCTAAAACATGTAAGAAAGATTTTTTTCATTTTTCTTTCACAAAGCAAAAAATGAGTCTGCACTTACTGCATTACACAAAGGTTAACTCTACAGTATGTCTCTGCATAAAATAGAGTTTAGCCATATCCTAGGAACACATGACTACAGTATCGATGCCGTCACCAACGCCAACAGAAATGATGCATTTTACAAAAGCATCCCTGAGAACTGAAGCTCCACCCTTGAATTTTCCCACAGCTACTTCTGGCTGCCACCAGGCCTGGGGGTCACCATGATCTTTACTCTGTAGTGATGCCCTGGCAGGCTGGAGGCTGCAGCTGTAAAGGAATAGGAAGGCTTTCACCTCCGGATCCCAGCTCTGCATTTGGGCTATCTTGGCAGCATGTAAAAGCAGCTGTGCCATCTAATACCTTAAGGCAAAGGTCACTGTTCTAGCTTTTCAACCTGGTGGGAAGTCTCAGCCAGGAATAGACAAGGAGCCCTCAAGGAAACTCCCAATTAGCCACAGTCCAGGGAAAAAGGAGCCTTCATGAGGAACACATGAGAGTTGGATAGTCTGATGGCAGTGTCGCTTCACCTGGGGGCAGAGCCTTGGTATATGTCACATTATAGCAAAGCTCCTATCTCTATGGTTTGAATTAAAAATACCCCCATCAATGAGTTCACGTTGTGAATACTTAGTCCTCAGCTTGTGGCACTAATTTGGAAGGGTATGGGGCCATAAGGGGAAGCAAAGCCTAGCTGATAGGTCAGCAGGCGTGGACTCTGAAGGTCATCCCCCTGACTTTAGCCTATCTCCCTCTCTCATTGTAGTCTGTCACCTTGTGAAAAGTCTCTCCCATCAGCTCTCGCTTCCATAAAATCTCCTGTGACTTCCTCATGTGATGGGCTGAAACCATGAGCCAAAATCAGTCTTTCCTCTCTTAAGCTGTTTCTGTTCAGTGTTGAGTCCACAGCTCAACACAATCCTGTGGATATACCTGGAAACTGTCGAGCACCAGGGAAAGGCAGGTGTTTCAATAACCCACAAAGTTCAGGAAGACTCCTCTCTAAAAAAGGTGGGCAGGGGTCAATCTCAAGGGCAGGTAGGAATCTTGAGCCCTAACCTGGCTCACTGATGATGCTGATCAAGCATCCAGAGCCCTGAATAGTGGCTGGATCACAGGCGACACAGTGTTAATGGTGTTGGATAGAGGAAATGTTTCTTGGCCCCCATTCCTTTTCTTTCATCTATTAAAAAATAAAAAATAAAACAAATCGCTCCATATACAGTCCTGATAATCCTTAAAGGGAGAAACAGAGTCAGGGAGTGTTCACCTCCCTGTGGGGTCACCTAAAAACCAGCTGCATAAATACAAGGTAGTATTAACTAATCAGAGCTTTTAAAAAGCCAGTTTAGTTGAACTCCAAAAAAGTCATGTGCACAAAATGTGCTGGCAAATTTGAAAAAGTTACTCTGCCATTGAACATATTGCTGTCAAGGACCCAAGAGTTTAATAAATCATTTTTTGGAGTTTACAGCAAAATGTGCAGTGTAATTATAGCAATGTATTAGTGACTGTTATTCAGGGAGCCATTTAATGTGCTATGCTCACACAGATTTATTTGCCAGCTCTTGTGTTTACTCAGTGATGGGGGCTGCCTAAGTGAAACCCTTCCCACTGCTATGGCACACAGTCATGTGACACTAAGCCCGGGAGAGCCAGGGTAGCTGGTGATCAGGCTGTCCCAGGGCAAATACAGAGGAAAGAGGCATCTAGCTCTTCTCAAAAGGTAAATGAAACATCAGTGACCAAAAAATAAGAGTCTGATGATATGCAACATCAGGAACTTAACATGTTGACTCAAATTAACATAACACAATGACTCTGCCCTATGAAAGAAAGACAAAAGAGGTTTGAGAAGTCCATGGTCTGCTAAGAACATGCCAACATGGTTCTTGAGAAGGATCTAGGACATCAGTCTCTTCTTTAATGCCTGTGGGTCAACTATCCTGCCTGCTTCTTGCTCAGCATTGAAAGACTCAGAGCCAGCTTCCAGTACAAGAGAGAGCTCCTCGATCTTCCAGACTCCTCACCACCATCTAGGATACGATCGTGCATTGCCATATGTCTACAGGGCATAGACAGTGCAGGGAAAATGACAGTCATCACGCATAGCCTGGGGATTTGGGTCTATGAGGGTTATCTCTGATGGATGCAATGGTCTGGGTGCTCATGTTCTCCCAAAGTCATAGATGGAAACCAACCAACCCTATGCCTCAAATGATGGATATAAAAGCAAAAAGCAAAAAGGTTGGTTCAAGAGGATGATGTTCTCAGGTCTCACACATTCCAACAGGCAGCCTGAAGTGATTGTCCTGCCACCACCACCACCATTTTGCTCTTTGGAATACTAGGAGCCATTTCTGTAAGTCTCCAGCAAGCATCCCTGCATCCCTCTGCAGGGGGCAAAATTTTAATGAAAGCAGAAGACTGAGCTAAACCAAGAAGATGTGGACAAATGACTTGTGAAGGACCTCCAGAGAGCCTACCCACAGATACCAGGCTCTACCATGGAGAAGGGAGCCTCCTGCTGCTGCAGCTGTCCCTTTGGGAACCAAGAGGCCATGTCAACAGGCCAGCATACTGCCCAGGACATCTACCTCCCTAGATAACCAGCCAGTCACTTCTCCTCATCCAACACTGGCTTCATTGCCCAGCAGTGGGCAGATGTTATTTATTTTGTTTTGTCTTTTCTTTGTCAAAAATCTTTTTTAAAAAAAATATTTTTATTTTCATATGAATTGGTGTCTGGCCTGCATATATAACTGTGTAAGAGTATCAGATCTTAGAATTACAGACAGTTGTTAGCTGCCATGTGGATGCTGGGAATCGAACTCAGGTCCTCCGGAAGAATAATCAGTGCTCTTAACCGCTGAGCCATCTCTCCAGCCCCGTCAAAAATCTTTAGAGAATTCAAATATTCATAAAGGAATTACTATCAACCACATGTACAGAGCTCCTAGCAAATCAAGAAGCTGGCAGGTCGATAGGGATTTGCCTGGGTGCAGGTCAGGAGACCCATGTGGGCAGAACGTCAGCAGAAACAAATTCTGTAAAAATTACTGTGGGGACTCAGAAGCCTATGGGCCTCCACATGGCCTTTCCAGCCTCCTTTGCTTCTATTAAGCTGCCATCTCCTTCCCGACCACCATGAAGGGCATGACCACAATCACTAGAAACTACAAGCACCCAATAAAAAGATAAATGAACCTAAACTCCACACAAAGCCCAAAACTTCTGTTTCTTTCCCATAGTGGGTGCCCCATACAGGAAGCAGTAGGCCCAATTGGACGTATTAAAAACAGTCCTTTGTATTGAGTTTACCACCATGGCTACACACACACACACACACACAGAGAGAGAGAGAGAGAGAGAGAGAGAGAGAGAGAGAGAGAGAGAGAGAGAGCTCATAAAGCCATCACTGGCCAACCTGCTGCAGCTGCCAATGGCTTCCTTCTTCAGCCTATGCATCAGCCATCCTCGGATGAATGTGCCTCTAACCACACAGCTCACTTTATTAGCTGCCTTGACCTCCAATAAAAGCTTCAGCCTTACAATATCTGAAACCTGAGACAGGATGTCCACTGACTCACCAGCTCCTATGCTATCTCCAGGGCTCTGAAAGCATATACACATCTATATACACCACACATATTTCCACACCCAGACCACATACATCACACACACACAAACACACATCTCACATCCATACCACATACACCACCCAATACACACATGTTTATCTCACATCCATGCCACATGCATCACAGACACTTCACATATATACCACATATGCCACACACACATCTCACATATACAACAAACACATATATGAAACATGTCATATCAAATACGAATACATAGGCACACACACCACACCCAGCACACACCCCACATGTAGCCTATCACAAAGCACCCTGGAAATTTCAGACCTAATTGCACCAATAAATTTAGGGGCAAAGAAGGAGGGATTATTCGGAGTCCAGCAGCTGAGGGCCGAATCAACAAAAGGCAGAAGGAAGGTCAGCAGGACAGAGGCAGAAACACTGAGCGAGGGTCTGTCCCCAGATGTTCTGCTGCAGAAAACACCATAGGAGGGCAAGTGACAGGACTATTTGCCCAGCTCCTGCTGCCCTGGGATGTTCTCAACTCTACTCCAAACTCCCAGCATGCCTTGAGCTTACAAAAGCCAACAAAGCTCTGCTTTTAGTGCTATGTCCCCTCGATTGTGTCTAGATGAAAATGCAGAATGTTCTATTGGAAAAACAAAGTTAGGAAAACAGTCTCCAGGAAGCAGGTCGTTTAAAGAGACATCCTGGACTAATAATAAAGGAGAAAAATCAAATCTATAGTAAGTGACTAGGCCTTGCTGGCCCAGGTGGCAGTGTCAAATGTAACAGGAACCTTAAAGGCAGGACCTGGGTGTACAGGATGCAATGCATTGGCCTAAACAGTGCTGGTGTGTCTAGACATTCGAAGATGTAAACTAAGAGAGAGAGTGAAAGGATGGGGGAAGTCCTGGGCAAAGACACTTTTAATTGAATGATGATTCTAATGTCTGGAGTCCTTGTATTCATTCCTGAATTACCAAGAAAGAGGAAATAACAACAATAGAAAACTTCCCCCAAATTATTCCTAAATCTTAATCAATAGGGCAGATATTCTTAACATAAATAATAAGTGGCCCTTCTATAGTCCCTAACCCTTACCAAATTAATCTCTTAAAATCAACTATCTTTCTGTTAGTCTAAGATCATTTTGTTTACGAACACAGAGGACATAGCGAATAGCTTTATTAAAACACAAGAGGATCAAATCCAACAACTCACTTCTGTAATCTGAGGTGGAGGAGGATCGTCAGGCCTGCTCTTCATAGCAAGTTCCAGGCCAGTCAGGGCTGCATAGCAAGACCCTGGGCAGGGGCTGGGGGGCAGGTGAGACAAAGTGGGGACACGTTCAGTGGTCTCAGCATATATGAGGCCCTGGGTTCCATGTCCAGCACCAAAAAGAAACAGAAGAACCGTAGTAAGTCTATGGGCCCCTTCACCAGTAGTAACCACTGGGCCTGAGTCCCACAGCAGGGAAGCCTCCCAAACAGTTTTAGGTTCTTGGCTCAGCTAACACTCCATCTAAGATAGTCGAGCCTGTCCTCTGGAATGTGAGGGCCAGCACGGACATCATAAAGCCTGAGGGCCTCTCTCTAGGTTTACAGAGACTCGTGGACTTGGGTGGGACTTAGGGAGAACACTGCTGACTCCCTTCTTCAGTCCATGGGCGAAATTTGCCCAACATTTGGAGGTCCTGGATTTGATGCCCAACACCAAAAGAGAGAGGAGGAGAAGGAGGAAGGGGAGGAGGAAGAGAAAAAGGAGGAGGAAGGAAGCAAAGAGAGGCAGAGAGAGGGCATGGGAGACTGAGAGACAGAGATACCGAACTACCCTAAGATCTTAATGCTGGGGCTGGAGAGATGGCTCAGGGGTTAAGAGCACTGGCTGTTCTTCCAAAGGTCCTGAGTTCAATTCCCAGCAACCACATGGTGGCTCACAACCATCTATAATAAGACATGCTATCTTCTTCTGGTCTGTAGGTAGAACACTATATACATAATAAATAAATAATTTTTTTAAAAAAGAAAAAAAGATCTTAATGCTAACTGCTGGAAGCCACGTTGTACCTCAGTCATCACATAATCCAGTTCACCTAACTAGCTGGGGATGTACTAACTCCCAACCTCTGGCACTTGCATCACTCACTCCAAACACACAAGTGAGCCAACAAATTACTTTTCTTGAACAGTGGAGATTGGTAGTGGGTCCCCCAAATTCCACAGTTTATTCTCTAAATAACTTTTTAGCTCAATAGCCTAACAGCTCTTGGCCACAGTTCTTCTCATTTTTGACTTCTTGTCACTTAGTGACAAGGTCCCTTGTAGTGGGATTATGCTCATAATGTTGTGAATATTTGTCTTGCCTATGTGTTTAATAAAAAACTGATTGGCCAAATGCAAACAGGAAGTGTGGGCATGGCTACCAGGCAAAGAAAACTCTGAATACAAGAAGAACAGAGACAGATATCAGACACAGATGCCAGAGAGCCACCACAGAGAGCCACCACAGAGAGTCACCACAGACATGACGAAGAGACAGCAGCAGACACAGAGGAAAGAAGCTGAAATGCTGCTCTGAGAAAAGGTACCAAGCCTCACAGCTGAACAAGATGGGTTGAGTTCAGATGAAGGAGTTAGCAAGTTATATGCTTGGGCCCTAGGTCAATCAGTGTAAAAATAATACAAGCCTGTGTGTGATTATTTGAGGCTAAGTGGGGCTGAAAGTGAGACTAAACCTCTGGTCTAGCCCAGAAAGTCCGGGACAGAACCATTTACAACAGTCTCTTGTTGCTGCATAAGGTCATCCCATTGCATGGATTGGGGGGAGGAAAGCATTCATTATACCTCAAAAGCCACCACTAGAAATAAGTGGATAATACTTGCATTCTTGCTCATAATTGCTGATAAAAAGAAAAACACACACACACCCCTCTACCTCAACACCCTAAGCTACTGTTAACCTAGAAAAAAATTCTTCCACTAAGCAATTACGAATCCTAGACATCACTCAAATGAGATGAAAGAATCACAAAACTAAAATCTATATTTTGAAGATCAGATTTCAGCTTCATTATTCTCAGTTCATAGTTTCAAACAAAATAATTTAAAAACAGAAATTTGTGTGTCAGAACCATCAAAGATCTGAGAAGTATGCTATGTGAGGAGCTAAAACACCTTCCAAAATCCTTGGTGGTCAGCGACAGAACTGACCAGCAATCAGGAACGAGAAATGAAGATAGCAAGAGCCGCCACCTAGTCCATGACAGGCTAGACACCACCGGATACAGTGCTAGCAGACCCTTGCTCTGCCCAGAGCCTCCCAGTCTGTGATATCAGAGCATGCTCTCCCTTTCTAGTAGGGTTTACGAGCGCCCTGCCTTCTCTGTCCACTCCAACTTACAGCTGCCACCAGTGTAGAAAATGCTGCCAAGTGGGGGAGGGTATGGTCTGTATTTCCAGCCGTCTTCACCGGGTCTGGCTGGAATCAATGCGACAGAATCAGCAAAGAAAACTGTCTGAGAAAGATAAAACTGGATTGGAAAGGCAGATAAGCCGAATTCCTAGTGCCGCACAGATCTGCACACGGCATGCGCAGTCACTGAAGGAAATCTGTACTCCCTCACCAGGGCCTGAAATGCCAGAAGCCACTCTTGAACTGCTCCCTGAAGGGGTGAGGGGGGGGGCTCAGAGCTGGGAGCTCTCAAGGAAGGGATTTCCATCTGTGACAAAGATTCTCAATCCATATTCATGGCTACTGGGCTAAAAGGAGTAGCCACCTTCATCAACCTGAAATGTTCTGGGGAGATAGACACCTACAGAATGATGAATACGGATGAGAAGCTTTATTGACTTGGAGATGAAGAACTGGGGATGGGGAGGAATGGCTCCATTTTTCTCCAATGCTGTTTCTCTTTTCTCCATTTTGATGTCAGGCCATTAGCAACAGAAGGAGGGAGAGATGGATGGTGGAAGGAAATTGGTTCATTGCATTCAGCTCTTCCTGGGAAGTCATTGGAATAACAACACCAAGAATGGTACAGCATTATTCCCCAATCACTCAAGCCACACTACAACCCGAATAGCAGGGTCCTACCAATACACTATTGAACAGAACTGCCAAGTTCAAAAACCACAGTTTGCCCGTGCTCACAACCAAGCCTACTGATCCCAGGTCTTCATTTTAGTGTATAAGAGCATTGGGAATGGCACCCCTCAAAACCTATGGGGTTGCCTCAGATATTGCCACTATTGGACAAACTGACATGATGCCAGAAACTCTTGAAGCCAAGATTTCCAATAACCCCTTCCTAGTCAACTCCACAGCCCTTGCCTCCTCTATTCCTTCAAAGTTCTGGGCTCACCACCATGCTGGTCCCTCAAACTCCTACTGTTTGGTTTCCATGTGTCATATGTCTTCCCACTTTTTTAGCTCCCTCTTTTCTGACATAGTCCATCTTCCTGATCCCTTGGGCTTCCTGTCTGTTAGTGTCAATGCTTACATCTCATGCTCAGTTTGCTTATATACCTCATATACATGGAGGTCACGCCATCTGTAGATTTCACCACCTTTTTCATGATGACAACTCCCAGATCCATGTTTCCACCTCCCAACCCAAGCTAGAGACCCCAGCTGGGCCCACTGAACCATCAAAACTCAAGCTCTAAAGAACTCAAGCCAGTTCTGTTGCACATAGCCATTCCCACCCCATTAACAAGATCTCTATCCCTGTATTCTCCATCTGATGAATGCAGACTGAATATTTCCTGTCCCTTATATCAGCAACTATTCATCATGGATTTCTACATAGTAGCTGCCAGGTCTTTTTAACATTTCATTCATATTGCTATCACTTCAATTCAGTCATTGTGGTATCACTCACACCACTGGGAGGGACCCCCTATTGGGACTCCAGGACACTGTCTCAATCCACCCTCTCTCACAATTAGACAATATTTCAATCCCTCCTGGACACCATCCAATAACTGCCCACTGCCTACAGAGAAAGTCCTAACCCTTTTTCTCACAAGGCCCCCAATCCTCCCTAACACTTCCCCAGCCTGTTACACACATACACACACACACACACACACACACACACAAAGTCACAAAGTCACAAAGTGATAGGTAATAATGCATCACTTAAGTTCTCTAGTGTACTTGGCAAGCATCATCCCTCCATGCCTTTCCCTCTACCTGGAACATCTCTGCTTCAGTATGTTCATAGCCAACTCATCTTTCTAGTCATTTCTACCCCATTTCCTAAGCTCCCTGTACAATCCAAAGTCTGTTCTTGATATGCTGCAGTATAACTTTCACGGTGTCTATCTCTAGCAGCAAACTGTGTATTGCTCCAGGCAGGAATTTTAATACTTTTCATATTTTATTTACAATATGTTATAATAATACTACACTGGTACATGAATAAAAATCAGAAGTGATTATTGGTATATGCATATCAAAGAAAAAACAATAAAAATATATTATCAAATTGAATCCAGTAGCATTTTTAATGCACTATGACTAATAGACTTTATAACAGGAATTCAAGGAGAGCTCATCACCAAGAAATCAATTAAGATAATTTGCATTAAAAATACTTGGTAGATTATAATACCTGTTCCTTAGTTTTTAAAAAAATGTAGTAGAGCTAGATAAAGGGCTCAGCCAGGAGAAAGCTGCCATACAGCATATAGAGCTGAGTTTGATCCCAATGCCCATGTAAAACATCCAGGCCTTATGGCCTGTAATCCCAGGCCTGGGAACACAGAGCCAGAAGGATCCTTGGAGTTGCTGGTCATTGTAGGTTGAGAAGAACTGATAAGCTTTGGAGGAGAGACCCTGGCTCAAAGATGAGGTAGAAGGTAGGGCTAAGAAAGACACCCAACATTGACCTCTGACCCTAGTAGGCTAAGGAAGACACTCAACATTGACCTCTGGCCCTCAACCACCCCCACACATGGACACAACACAAAGCCAATAAAACGGAAACTACTGAAGTATGTTTGCTTGTAAAGGGTTGAGATCAAGGGCCTACACCCACAGTATTTAATGTTTAGTTGTCTGGCCCATTGGGTGATCTTCTACGTATATAATGAATATGCAGATCAATTTTATGTTCTTCTAAATATCTATTCAGTTATTCCCAAACTTTAATCAAAATGCCCATTTTTCTACCACTGACTTAAGATGCCATTACTATAATAAATCAAATTTTTAGTTGTACTCAGGTACAACTAAATTAATGGATTTTATATTGAGTATTTTTCTGTTTCCTGTGTACCAATTCTATACCATTTTAATTATTTTTTTAAAAAAAATCTTTGCAACATGTTTTGTTTTTTAGTAGGGATAACCCTTAGCTAACTCTGTTTAGTAGGGTTAACCCTTAGGGATAACCCTTAGTAAGTTCAAAACCAACCTGGACTAAGTGAAGCACTTTTATAAAAAACAAAAAGAATAAAAAATAATTAAGGAAGTAAAGGAAACTCCTGTGTGATAGATGCCTTTCTACTCAGGGTTTAAAGGTCATTTTTCCTCAAAGGGGTTCTGAAGAAAGTCCAAAGACAATAGCCAGATACTAACTGACATAATGTTTTGATAAATACTCCAAACATAACTTAGAAACAGAAATGGATCCGCCCTTGGGCACCTCTACATGAAGATGGGCTCCTTCAAACTGATGCCCAGAAGAGAGATCAGCTGAGTGCTCATTCTGCATGGTGCTCCCCAAACTAATGGTGCTCCCAAGCCAATGTTGCTCCCCAAACCAATAGTGCTCCCTGAGACAATGGTGCTCCCCTAGCAATGGGACTGCTCAACAGGTTATAAGGAAAGAAAGGGTGTCTAGGAGCAGACAAGGGTAAAATGATATGGAAACTCTGCATCACCAGCCGTGATCTTTGTAATCTTTGAGGATCAGAGTGAAAGGGAAAGCTAGACCATGTGACCCTGAGTGTCTAGCTACAGGCTTGTTTTCTTGGGTCAGCAGATCAACAAGGTGAAGGCAGAACAGAGGGTGTTACTTCTCCAAGCCCATCATGGCCCAACTCAAATAGTTCCTCAGGATCTTGACAGAATTGTGTATTTCCATCTTCCTGGTCCCCAAGAATGGAGCTGCCATCTGAGAGTCCAGAAGACTTTCACTTTCTCAAGCAAGAAACCCCCACTTGTTATTCTAACAGTGACCCTCAAGGGCTATAGTGGGAAAGAAAGCTGAGATTTCCCTACTCACTCTGTGTATGTAAGTTTGTGTGTGTGTAACTAAAATGACCACAATAAGCACCTATAACTCCAAGACAAAGAAATCACACATATCTTTATTTTGCTATATGAAACTGTCTGTCAATCTCAGCATAATGCTCTGTACACAGAGACAATAGCTGTCAGTCATTCCTCATTGCTCTCACCACCACGTTATTAGCTGATGATTGGCACAATCTGTAACTTAACACCAAAGAGCAACTGATGAAGCCTACAGTTTTTTTAAAAAAAAAAGATTTATTATGTATACAGTATTCTGCCTGCAGGCCAGAAGAGGGTGCCAGATCCCATCACAGATGGTTGTAAGCCACCATGTGGATGCTGGGAATTGAATACAGGACCTCTGGAAGTGCTCTTAACTGCTGAGAAAACTTTAATTAACCTAATCATTCTAAACACTGCCAAACTACCAGCCTCAGCCATTTAAAAATCACTCTTCTAATGTGGCCATCTTATCTGTATGGAATGGGAGGGAAATGATTACTGGTCAAGGGGTTTTTCAAACAAATTAAATCACTACAAAAACTGATCATGCTGATTCCACACTTAAAAGTCTGGCAAAATGAAATGTAGTTGAGGAAGATTACTGCTCATCTGTCTCTACTGGGAATGTTTTTATAAACTCTGGAGATGGCTCAGAAGGTTTTTAATGATAAATGTTGCAAGATATTTTTCATTACTGCTGGTATGTATCAGCTGTGATTTCATTTCAAAGAGCCACAGGATGAGGAGGGGTGCTGTGAGATGCTGTCTTCCAGAGATGGCATGGCTGTCACAATCATGCACCCACAGCAGCTGTGGTCACCTGCACAAGACCTATACAAGATCAAGACACTCAAAATGTGGGCATCAGTTGGGGGTAGATGATCTCAAGGCTCTACCCTATACTAAGCACACATTGGTGGTGGATAGCTGCAGAGGAAGAAAAAAGATCATTCTTTGCTTTCTTTCGAGAATGTGGCCACTGGTAGATTTCCAATGCTCTGTTGGATAGCCACACCCATGCAATATGGGCAGTGTTGACTGAACCTACTAGTTGTTAAAATCAGAAGAGGGCATGAGTTTATGATGAAATTATGTTTGGGGGAGGGAAGGAGCTAGGGGATAATGGGGGGGTAAATAAGATCATATTTCACTGTATACATATATGAAATTCTTGAAAATCAGAAAAAAAAATGTTTGCATGTATATCTGTGAACCACTTACATGCCTTGTGCCTACAGAGGCCAGAAGAGGGTTGGAGCCCCTGGCACTGGAGTAACATTGAGGGTGCTGGGATTTGAACCCCCGTCTTTTATTAGAGCATTCAGTGCTCTTACACACTGAGCCATCTTCCTGGATCCCAGTAAGGGAACATTTTACACATTAAAAAATGAAAAGCATTCTAAAGACCCTTTTTAAAGATGTGTTCTTAGAGTATGGGAATTTTGGCTGGAATTCCTTCATAATTAGTAAATATTTTAAATGTGAATTCTATTTTATCTATACAGTATACTACAATGGCTTTCGGGGGACTTTTGAATAGTTATCTTTCATACTCTTTCCACTTTTGGAACTGGCAGAATACAGATATATTTATTTATATCTTCCCAAGTCTAGACTTCCACGGGCTCTGGCTATTTAGAGCCCACGTTTGGTGTTTTTAACCCCCAGCACACATTCTTTTCTTTCATCTCTGTGATTCCTGGCCACCCTTCTCAGGGCGTCTGGCTAATCTTGCTGATATTTCTGGGGCATAGATAGACTTAGAATATGTGACTGAGAAAAAAAAAAAAGTCAAATAGGACTGTAGCTCTGGACCTTCCTTTTACCTAAAAGAAGATTTTCTTTTATTGGTATGGAAATGAGCAGATGTCAGATAACCTTTGCCCAATCTGGAGCATTCATGCTTACTCCAGGGAATTTCTTCAGGCTGATGTTTTGTGGGCTCTCCACAGTCAATTCAAAAGTTCTGTCACAGATATCAGAATGATCTAGGTTAGCTCCAAAAAAGGGGGAGATTCATTCCTTGGCCCCTCTTTCTGGCTCGATGCCTTGGCTGTCTATAAAACAGGAAAGACACTCTCACCACGACTCAGGAAATGTTTTATATTTACACAGTTTAACAACACAGTGCTTTGGGAAAGGACAAACCTCACCTAAAGTTCCTCCACTTTCCCACAACACCACTCTTCTGTTTTATCTGAGCACCTCTCCTTAAGCAACACTAAAAGAGAAAGGGCATAAACCAGCGAGCATTGTCTTCCTGAGGCAGTAAACAGCAGTCAGATGGCTTTACAACCTGACACCATAACACCTTCTTCTTGCCCAGGTAAGCTGCTATAGAGAAAAGGAATTCAGAGCAGAGCTGTCAATCCCAAGGTCTTGAAATAACCAGCAACAATTTGTTTTATGGCTGACTCTGCCTCTACTCTTGATTTCCTCTCTGGAAAACTCAAATTACTACCCATCATCATCTTTCTCTCTACACTTCTTGCCTCTGTCAACATCACCACCACTTACCCCATTATCTAGCTACATCCAAGTTGCATAATGGTCAACCATGAAACCCAGTCCTCCATTGGCCACACAGCTGGTCTACCCTGGTCCTGTCCTCCAGTGGCCACATAACTGATCTACACTGAAACCCAGTCCTTCATTGGTCACACAGCTGGTCTACCCTGGTCCTGTCCTCCAGTGGCCACATAACTGAGCTACACTGAAACCCAGTCCTTCATTGGTCACACAGCTGGTCTACCCTGGTCCTGTCCTCCAGTGGCCACATAATTGATTTACACGGAAACCCAGTCTTTCATTGGCCACACAGCTGGTCTACCCTGGTCCTGTCCTCCAGTGGCCACGCAACTTTCAAGAATGCTCAGACTCAGGTGGTAACTCTTGAAGCACCAGAGTCGGTCTTCAATATGGGGGGACAGCCAGATGCCCCTTCAGAGACTATCCAATACTTCATCACTCTCCTTACCCAACTGTCCACAAAATAAACTGAGGGAAACTCAGTGGAGCTTGCTACCTGAAAATGAGCACAGGGAGAGAGGTCACATGACAGCACAGAGATAAAGAAGGAAACTCATCAAATTAGAACCTGAACAGGGGCAGTACTTTCAACAAAAATCTCAAGTTCTATAAACTGTAAATCTCAAGGATACTGTCACTCAGATGAACGTCAACCTAGTATCTTTCTCTGAAGAATGAAGGCACTTTTCAAACCTTGCCTTGTAACATCCAACAGTCTGAATCACTGTTTTTCATTGCTGTGTTCATAGGAAAGTTAAAAATAAGATGAAATCCTTAAAATTAATGAAAATACTGTATTTTTAAAATGAGAAAACTGACTCACTAACATTGCAAAACAAATAAATGGTGCAAAAAAAAAAGAAAAAAACAAACATATCTTGAAGTAACAGACTTCAGGGCATGCTCTTCCATCATTGGCTTTTGAGATAACTATGTAGAAGGCCTTTGTACTGCCCAACACAGTTTAATACCATATTTGTGAAAATATTTCCCAAATGCAGTTGAATATCTTAAGTGAATTATGAAGGTGATTTTTGGTAATTACCCCTCAAAAGTAAGTCTTTATCTTCCCAGACTCTTGTTCCCAGGAGGAATTGAATATTGGGGGTCACAATGACATCCCTTGTTCTATGGAAACTTAACCCCTTCAGTCCCTGCAGGGTGGAGGTCCACAGTTTGCTCATAAATCCAGCTCTGAGAAAAAGAAATGCTTTGTCTCCAACAGACAGGGCCCACCATGCATAGAGCATCAGAGAATATAACATTTGTTTAATTAAAATGCTGCAAAGATGTTAGAGAAATTGCATCTAATAAGAGGATGACAGTGCTTAACATATACACACACCCCTAAAGTTATCATTCTCAAATACAATCAGTGGGCAGTTAATATTAAGGCTCTATATCTCACTAGCAATGAGCTAACCCCAAAGCATCCTTACTACTGGCTAAATCCTTCAAGCTTCCTTGCACCTAATGCTATCTATGTCTTGATGCAACTCTGGGAACTGTGTATGATGTTCAAACTTGTACTCAGTGACTAATCTCATGACTCACAGCTTTCCTTTCGATGCCCCTGGATCAGTAGATGCCCCTGTTGCTTAGTACATCCAATACTGCATCTGGAACCATCACATTCCTCTAATATGACCAGTTTCTCAACATCATTTTTATTTCGGCCAATAAATAAAATCAGCGCATATACTGTACTGCCTCCTAAGCAATGTGAAATTAATTTTTCAGGTGGCTTCAGCAAACACAAAGGCTGAGTCTATCAGATGACTCCCCTAAATCCCCAGGCATGCACTTAAGAGTCAACCTTTGCTTCTTCCTGTCCGTGTTCCTTTCCCATTCCTCTTTCAGGACGAGAGTTGATGCTTCTTTAGCACAAGAGGAACGTTCAAACAGCAACACAAAAAACCCTTTATGAGCATGCAACCTCAGGGATGTTCTGAGATAATTTTGGTGGCCCGTGACTTGTTAGGGTTACAAATATCAGACAGATACTGTCACCTCAAACACGAAAGTCTCTCAAATGCATGTCATATTGTCAAGTCTCTCTCCCCCCATCCTACATACTATTATTCACAACCCTCAACACAGATGTAAATAAATGATGAACAGCAGGTCTATTGAAAGATGAGCTCTGTGTGGACAAGGATGGTCTCCACATGGACCTGCTGCTTTCAGGGCTGTACTTAGAACTGGGTGGGAAATCAAGGAATATTGATGAAAATAAACAGCAAATAAGTCTGTAGATGGGGAGAGGTGTTGGGTCAGGGTGGTGCAGCCTGCAAAGCTGAGAAAGGCTCCTCCTCATCCTGAGATTTATTCTTTGGGGTGTCCTGGTAGGTTAATAGTGAAACTACAAAAATGTCAAACTGTCAATAACTCACAGGTAATTATTCTTGAGATAAGTTCTAGATTTATAAAAAACCAACTCTCCTGGTGGCGATTTTTCACATTTTAAATTTTACAACAGTCTGTGGGTGTCTGTGTAATTGAACCTTGGTACAGAAAACATCCATGTGTGTGTCTGGATAAGCAGATGAGGCAAGCAGATGCGGTTACTCCTAAGCTCCACTACTCGAAATCACAATATTTCATTTTAAAAGTCACAGAAAAAAAAAAAAGACAGAAAATGCTTTGAGCAGTGTTGGCAGCCTCCACAGCCATCCACTGTTTTCTTGATGTTTCTCTCTAACCGCTGATAAAAAAAAAAAAAAAAAAAAAAAAAGAAACCCTTCTTTGAACTGGAAGAGTAAATATTATCATATGATAGTACTTGGACCACACTGTGCAAATACAACTGCATTGTGTTCCGCTCTGGGGGTCTCCAGGCTGGTCACACCACACAGACCGAGTTGCTATGGAGGAACCAATGTGCTTATTAAATAAGCTCAGGAGCAGGTCAGGATACATCTTGGCTCTTACAGCGAGCCACTTCTTAATCCTCCTCACGTACACGCATGCAGTGTTAAGCGAGAAATGCTGGCTTTGGTTTCTGTGATGCTTGGAAGGAAGAGCCACCACAAATAAACCATGAGAACCCTCAACTCCCAACAGCTGACTGTTAACACTGCCTTTGGCATGCTGCTGCAGGATGGCAGAGGAGATAGAACAGTGAAATAAACCCGCTGGGGGTATCCCGCCAAGCCCTGTACTGAGCTAGGGGCCTTACACTCCGGCATTCCGAGGCAGCATCCTAGAGTCGGGCGCAGCCCCGCAAAGCACCCTCAGTGGCTCACCTTGCCCGGGAGGGGTCCTGGCAGCAGCAGCTTGAGAGCCTGCCTCTTCAGCTCCACCAAGCGGGCATTGCAGTTCTCGCACCAAACGCCACGGTCCGAGCCGGGGGAGGAGCCGCCGCCGCTGCCCGAGCCTGGGGATCCAGTGCCGAAGCCCGGCGAGCCGCCCAGGGAGCCTGGCGAGCTGGTACCGATGCCCGGAGACGCGGGGCCCGGGGAGCCAGTGAAGGAGCTCGGAGACGAGGTTCCCGAGCCCGGGGACGGGGTACCCGACGAGCCGAGCGCAGAACCCGCGCCCTCGGGAGTGGGCCGGCTCCCTGCTCGAGACTCTTCATATGCCTTACGGTACCAGCTCTCGGGGGAGAAAGGCGCGGCGGGCTTGGTGGGCGAGCACACTTCATTCACCTGCGGAGAGACACGCAGCATCAGGCCCTGCGGGGCCACGGATCCCTGAGCTGAGCCTGGAGAGCTGATGGCCGTCTTCCTGCCCGCCCTGCTGCCAACCAGCCCTCCGTCTAGCTCCATCCCTCAAGTGACCTGTCCTTAAGCGGGTCGTGTCCCACCCACCCTCACCAGGGTGACCGCGCGCAGGTCCCCCTCCATTCCTCCTGGGATCAATAGAAGGTTTGGGGAGGCTGTCCTTCGGCTTCTGCAAGAACATCCAGAAATTCAAAGCCCCGCTCTTTTAACCCGGTCCCCACCCCCAGCAAGAACCTAGGTACACGGTCCTGGAACACCATATCTAAGGGGTGGGTGATTGTGACTTCCGCGTGTTTACTCATTTCGGGTAGAGCCCTCCGGGTCCCGCAGGTAAATGAAGGGGCTCCTTCCAGGCAGGGACCCAAGAAAACCTCAGAGGAATTTTTGGGAAACATTCCCGTTCGGTTTAACTCTGCCTCCAAGTCCCAGAATACTGCAAAAGTTAAGGGTGCAGGAAAAAGGAGGAACCAAGGACCGAAGACATTCCAGGAGCCAGGAGAGCTGCAGACCGGCCTCCACACACGCACGACCCGGCCGGTCGTGGAGGCGCGGGACACCCGAGGGATGGGGGCCATGAGCCCGCCACCGGTTCCCGGGAAGCGGAGGACTCCCGCCCCATGGATCTCTGGGAACGTATCTCTGTGTGGACGCCGCCACAACTTACCCCGTATTTCTTGCCCCTGGTGGAGACTGCAAGCCTCTCTTTATTTCCAGCTACCGAATTCATGGTGGCTCTTCCAGAGGAAAGGGTCTAAATGTTCTCACAAGGGTACATCCAAAAGGTCTGCCAACCCAGAAGGCGTCCCCCCTCGTGGTGGGGATTGGTCCTCAAGTCAAGAATTCTTAATAGGGGGTTGAGATGAAAAGCAAATGGACCCCAGAAGTGATAGCACCAATTTGCAGAAAGGGTTGATGCGGCTGGTGGTTCTCAAATAATGGGTTTCCTCATCCTGCCTCCTCTAGCCACGCGTCCTCTCTTCACCGCCACATCCAGATCGCTGGCATTTTCCTCCGCCCGGCCAGCGCGTTCTCCTCCAGCGGGGCGGAGATGGAGGAGGACCGCGAGGGCGCAGGGCGGCTGCAGGGAAGGTGGGCGAGCCCTCGCCGAGCCGAGCCAGCGGTGGGAACTTGCCTCCTTCCCCGAGCTCGCTAACTGAGTTCAAAGAAATTCTCCCAAAATATAAGGATCCAGACTCGGGGAGGAGCCTCGGCGTGTCGCCGAGCCAATATGAGCCGGCCGGTTTTCTCCTGACAGTTGCGCGCAGGGCAGGGAGAGGGCGGCTGTGCGCCGCCGGCTAGCAGCCCGTGGTCAGGACGCGCGTGTGCGCCCGGGTGCAGAGCGGAGCCTAGGGAACCGCGACCCCGCCGCCTCGGAGCCCGCCCGGCCGCCGCCGCCGCCGCCTCGCCAGCCGCGATCCATTTACGGCGCGGCGCTCGGGCCTGGCATCGCCAGGCGCAGCCGGGGCGGGGGGGTGGGGTCGTAAATCTGGCTCCGGGCGGGGAAGTTGCTGGCTAGGGGCCCGCGGTCGGGGGCTCCGGTGCTACCCGCCTTGCGAGCCTGCAGCTCCAAGCCGGCCGAGCTGCGCGGAAACGCAGCGCCCGAGTCTCCCCGCCCCCCGGAGCTGGTCTTCCTGGCAAGGCGTGCAAGTCTGCCTTTGAAACGCCGTGCAAACCGATTGAGTCACAAACAAGTCCGCAAACAGGCCGGGGCCAACCCCCCGCCCTTTGTTCTCCCAGACCTGCCTGGCAAACCTTTTCTTGAATCGCCCTCCCAGCCCCAGCCGGCCAGGGGGTCCTTCTCCCCGGGACCCTAGCCTGATCACCGGGAGCCTTTAGCCCCCGCACGCACGCCCTCCGGCCCAAGCCCCTGGTAGTGATGGGCAAACCTCCCGAGACCCGCACAGGTGAGCGAGGGATCCAGCGCGCAGCTGCCAGGCTGGGGAAACTGAGGGATTGGCCGCGCCGCACACGCGCGGGAGGATTGCGCGGGCCCGGAGAGGGGGGTGTGGCGCGTGCTGCCCGGGCTTCCGGGCCGGGATCAGTCCCCTCTCCCCCATGAGCGTTTGCCT
Source organism: Sigmodon hispidus (assembly GCA_004025045.1). Lineage (NCBI taxonomy): Eukaryota > Metazoa > Chordata > Mammalia > Rodentia > Cricetidae > Sigmodon > Sigmodon hispidus. The sequence goes on from PVIH01005207.1 coordinate 32,100, forward strand.
GTGAGCACTGGGACCGGTGGGATCACCAAAGCACTCAGCTGTCGCCCTCTGTCTGATTCTCGTCCCCACCCCCACCCCACCCAGCATAGCGCCCCGGAGCCCAGGAAGCCGGTGTACGCCGGGCTCCACACGTGGCTTCTCCGGGGTGTCATTTTTCATTTCCCGGGAGGACATTTCTTCTGGTGAGCCGGCAGGTCTATTTTGTTGTGACCTTTAATTAACACCCCGCGAGACGCCTCCTGCAGGACCAGCGGGGCGCGGAGATCACGTGTGGTGTAATGGCATCTCTGCACCCCGGAAAGACCTGGCCTTGGGCTAGGCGAGGGCAGCGGGACATTTCGGGCTTTCCTAGTCTCTGTCTTCCTTCTGATACATGGATAAGCAAGGATGGGGGACAGAAGGCAACAACTGGGGTGCTGGACCCTGAGACAACGCCCCCATCTTGTTTTCCTGCTGGAACCTACGGTGCCTACCCGGCCCAGCCACCCCCGCCCCGCACCCTCGGCAGCCAGTGCACCCGAGATATTTCACTGCCTCCAAAGCGAGGCGGGAAGGTCAAAATGAAGATGTTGAGAACACTGTGGAAGTTTCCATTACGTTCCTACTTCCAATTTCAATACGACCATATCTGCAGAGGACCTTAGGGGGACAGGTAGCCTCCAGGCAGCACGTGCAAACTACAGCCACATCTGTATTCTGCCTGGGTGCCGCAGAAAATATCGTCGCCATTAGCTACGCGTGGCTTATCAGCCCCAAAGCAGCATGTGGCCAGGTGAAATGAACGAGCCAGTGAAGTCCCGAGTGGGAAAGGTGGAGTGTGGAGCTGGGGAGAGCCATCGCTGAGCTGCGCGATTCTCCCTGAAGAATGATGAGCCCAGAGCAGATCTGATGTGCATCCCAAAGTATCTGCCCCCACCGCGTGTTTGATGAGCTCGGAGCGCCCTCTGTTGGTAAAATTTTATATCTGGCGGCCCCCCTCAAGAGAGTTGATGTAAAATCTACACACACTGAAACTTGTGAAATTTAAGTGTAAAATTCCATTACTTTCTATGAATATATATATATAGTCTTGTATAGTCTACTACCAAATTAAGATATAAATTCTTTTGAATGAAAAAATTTCCCAGGGTGCCCCCCCCCAACAATTAGCAACCGCTGTACCGACTTCCCATCGCCACAGATGAGTTTTGAGTGATCTTAAATTTTTTCTCTACAGAATCCGTATGTGTTTTGGGTTTGGCTGAACGTGGGTTTGGGTTTCCTGTTACTGTTCCGCATGGGTCTGTTTCCTATTTTGCTGTCTTACATTCCTCCCTTCCGCTTGCCTTTCTTGTTAATTGAGTAATGTCTTCATAGCCTCTCACCCTATGCTTCATAGTCTCTTACTGGGTTCCCAGCTCCAATGACTCATATGAATTTCTGACTTAGCGCGGGCTGTTCAGAGGCAACATTGCAGAATTCACTAAAAAGGTACACTTCGGCAGGCCCACGTCCATTTTATCTCTGTCCTTTGAGCTAATGATTTAAATCCACGCATTATAAAACCCACAATGTGATCATTCAAATTATGTTTTAGGCAGTGCTCCGCGGCACCATCACACTCTTCCGGTGCTGGCTCCACTTTTCCGGTCGCGAGCACCCGGGGTGTAGAGGGCGGTCGCGGCGGTCATGTTGGCTACCAGAACACTTAGCTTAATTGGCAAGAGAGCCATTTCCACCTCCGTATGTGTTGGAGCACATGGGAGTGTTATGAAGAGTGAAGATTATGCTCTCCCTAGTTACGTTGATCGACGTGACTATCTCTTGCCTGATGTGGCCCATGTTAAACTGCTGTCTGCCAGCCAGAAGGCCCTGAAGGAGAAGGAGAAGGCAGACTGGAGCAGCTTGTCCAGGGATGAGAAAGTCCAATTGTACCGTATCCAGTTTAATGAGAGCTTTGCTGAGATGAACAGGAGCACCAATGAATGGAAGACAGTTGTGGGCCTGGCCATGTTCTTTATTGGCTTTACTGCCATTGTTCTGATGTGGGAGAAGAACTATGTGTACGGCCCCATCCCTCATACTTTTGATCGTGACTGGGTGGCCATGCAGACCAAGCGGATGTTGGACATGAAGGCCAACCCCATTCAGGGCTTCTCTGCCAAGTGGGATTACGACAAGAACGAGTGGAAGAAGTGAGACCTTGCTGCTTGCCAGCTACCTCCCCTCATTTGGCATGCTGGAAGCTGTAGTGGTCAAAGGTCCATGCTAATAAATGACCAGTTTACGTGAAAAAAAACAAAACAAAACAAATTATGTTTTAACAAATCTGTCTTTTCATGAAACTAGGAAAATATGGGGTTTTTTTAATGTATTTACCCAGTTTTTGCATGCCTGTAGTCTCTGACACACACACACACACACACACACACACACACACACACACACAAATTCCAATTGAATTATTTTCTTTTAGCCGGGAGAATGAACTTCCTTTAGCATTTCTTTCTTTCTTTTTTAAAAATTGCTTCATTCTATGTGTAGAAGTGTTTTTGCTGGGGTGTGGTGGGTGTATAGTGCCTGCAGAGACCAGAAGACAGTTATCAGATCTCATTGAACTGGAGTTGCAGACAGGAGTGTGGATGCTGGGAACTAAACCCAGGTTCACTGCGAGAGCAACCGGTGCTCTTAACTGCTAGCCCATCTCCCCAGACCCTCCTCTAGCATTTCTTGTAGTGAAGGACTCATGGAAACAAGTTCTATCTGATTCTGCATATCTGCCTTTCCTCTCCGTTTAAGGATTCAATAACTGGATATAGAATTCTCTCCATGGTGATGGCTTTTCTTTTGGCCTTTAGAACATCCTCTCTGCATTCTTCCTCCTGGTTAGAGGTCAGTTGCTATTGCTCTGGGTGTTATGTTTTCTTTTTTCTCTGGGTGCTTTGGAATATATATGTATATATATATAGCAGGAGTCTAAGATACTTCTGGATATGATCTGTGTTCCCCCTGCTCAGGGCTGAATTCCTAGAACCTGAGGTTAGTAATAGTTACTTTTCTGCTGCTATGATAAGATATCCTAACAAAAGCAATTTGAGAAAGAAAGGGGGTCACTTAGCTTATTGTTCCAGAGGGTTAGAATACATCATCTCCAGGAAGGATGGCAATAGGCAGGGAGATGATGCTTCAAACTGGCAGATCGCATGTCATTCGTACACAAGAAGCAGAGAGAGAGAGAGAGAGGAGAGAGAGAGAGAGAGAGAGAGAGAGAGAGAGAGAGAGAGAGAGAGAGGAGAGAGAGAGGAGAGAGAGATTTGGCCAGGTTGTAAACCCTCAAAGCCTTCCCCACTGATGTCCTTCTCCAGCAAGGTCCACCTCCTAAAGGTTCTGTAACCTTCCCAAACGCTGCACCAACTGAGAATCAAGTGTTTAAATACATGAACCTGTAGGGGATATTCCTCATTCAATTGACCACAAAGTTGATCTATAAAAATCTTCACCAAAGTGGACATTCTCAGCCACTACTTACTCAAATCCTTTTACTGTGTCTTTCTGTCCTTCTGGGACTTCAGTAATGTGTATGTTGTCATCATACTCCTTGGTCCTAACACATAGGTGTCCATTTTAGGTGACATTCAGCTATTCTCTTATGAAGTTCACTAGCTCTTCCTTCCACTGTTTCGCTGCTCTGGTGAACATTTTCTCCAGGTGTTTGTGCATGTGCGTGCATATTCATTTAGATGTGCATGCTTTGTTTAAATTCTCTAACAGAATAATTCCATCTTGCTCGTCCTCTGTTTGGGAGTTCTAGTTAGTTGTTTGCCCTACAACTAATAAAAAACAGCCCTTGGTCCTGATACTTGTTATTCATACCTAAGATGTGGTCCTTCTGGCATTTCAGCAGAAGTTCTACAAGCTTTCCAAACATCTTGAACTTGACACTGAGCTCAGCTTTCCTGTAGCAGGAAAAACCTCTGCTCATCTTTACCATCTAACTGCATGTCACTTTTCCTGGACCTCTTGGAGACCTTCTGTTTCAGGGTTCAAGGATGCTTTAACCCAGTTAAAGATCATGAGGAGTCTCCAAGACAGCCTTTTTGTGGCTGGCTCTTCTCCAGGCTTTCCCTTTCCATCCACTGATAGCTCTGAACATCACTGGGCACAACCTCAAACCATGAAGAGTGGTTTCTCTGCAGCCTAGCTGCTGGGCTCAACAGAACCTTTCTCTTGGGAGCCGAATTCCCCAGTGTCTCCCTGCTGTTCGCCTCTTTGCATTTACATCTTTTAGTCATAGAGACACACTGATTCTCATCCAAAGGTATCAATGAAATCAATTAATTGCTGCTCATAGAAGTTTTGAGCTGTTACAAGTCAATATGTGATTTCAGGGAGCTTTGAATTGGTTTGTTAATGTTCTTGTCCATTTTATCATCATTTTTGATGGAAAGTTCTATTTTGTGTGTAAGGTTCTTGATCCCTAATTTTACAGCCAAGGGTTTCTTCAGTGTATCTTAAGCCCCTAGAAATCCCTCTACAAGAACCCCCTCCATGCTGGAGATGAAGCGGAGGCCCCACAGATCTGACAAGTGCCCTGCCACTGAGCCACACTCCAGCTGAGATTAGTGCATAGTTTCCAGGGGTTTTTCTGTGATGTGTGGCCTGTGAACTAGCTATAATTTTATTTTCTATTAAACCGAAGAATCTCAATGACACAAATAAAAAAGAAAGATGCTTTTCTTCATATTCAATAACGTTGGTAGTATTTCTTCAGGATTTAGCTTGCTTTTCAATACCCTTATTTTAGGAATGGAAAGAAATCATACTTTGGTCCCAAAATGTCTATAAACAAATTAGTTGATTCCGTTGATACTGTTGGGTGAGAAGCAGTGTCTCTGGTCCCTCTGTGACCACGAGGTACAAAGGTAAGAGTTCAAGTTCACTATCTGAATAAGAATGAAGTTCATAATCCACCTTCCTTGTTCTTTAATTATTCCATGCACATAACTTCTTTGGGAATGCTTCATGGGCTTTTAAGTTTCAGAGCATCCAATTTAACTTCTCCTTTGTTTATATCTCAAAGATGAATGGCTCATAAAATTTATAGCCAAAATATATGATGCCATTGTTTTTCCAAGAGCCTAAAAGCCCAAGTCAGAAATAGAAACTCTAAATCAGCCCTGCAACTCCTAATTGCTACAGAGAACACAGAATATAACAGATTCCACTCCTTTTTAATATCTTTCCTTTGAACTAATTTCCGTATCAGTCCAGGCAGCAACATACCAGCAGAGCCAGCAGAGTATGTGTGCCAGAGGCAGCTGGGTTTCTCCTTGAAAGATAATTAAAGCAGCTTATACTGTCCATGTGGCATCTTGATGAATATGCAGACAATATTTGCATATGATCAACTGGTGTTCTGGGACCATATGATCATGTGTGGGCTGCCAAGCTGATTTTCATTTGTTTGGTCACTACTGTGGTAGAAAAGGGGAATGGTTATCCAGTGAGCCTAAGGCTTTCCATTCTTAGAATATTGTTTTAATAGCTTTATTCTTAGAAATTCCTTTTGTGCTAAATTCCAAAGCTTCCCCCCCACCCCCAGTACTGGGGATGGAATCTAGGTTTGCCTAGTTAAGCAAGTGTCCTACCCCTGAGGTATAATCCAAACCCAATCCCAAGCCTTGACTTCAGCCCCAAATTTCCAGATTTGGAAAAGAAAGGTAGAGAGAAAGTTTATGAACAAATACCATGTGTCTAGAGTACTGTGGGACTATGCTCTTGTACACTATAAATATTTGTCATGGTAAATACTGGTTTAATAAAATGCTGATTGGTCAGAAGCTAGGAAGACAGGAAGTATAGGTTTCATGACCAGAGAAGGAAGGGAAAAGGAAGGCAGAAATGCCAGCCAGACACAGAGGAAGCAAGATGAGAATACTGTACTGAGAAAAATGTGCCAAGCCACATGGCTGAACATGGATAAGAATCATGGGTTAGTTTAAGCATAAGAGCTAGTCAGTAATGTGCCTGAACTACTGGCCCAGCATTTACTATAAAATTAAGCCTCCAAGTTAATTATTTTATAAGTGGCTGGGGGACTTATGGGTCCAGACCCCGGGGCCAGGTGGGACAGAGAAATATCCGAAAAGTAGTCCTTCCTGCCGTGAGACAAAAGCTGTCACTTAAAAGAGTATAGAGAGGTGGGACGGAGAGGACTCAGCCTGCCAGTCTCAAGTGCTGGAATCTGACAACGTTGGCCCGTGCCACCAAGGAGCACAGGAAGTCACCCACTTTGAAAAAGTATCAGAGTGTCCCATGTGTCAATGTTTACAGTAGTGAAGAAGAAAGAGGCCCAGCCTGAAGTCACTGTGGGTTTGCTTACAATGTCTGCACTTGGAAGGTGAAGGCAGGAGGACCACAAGCTCAGGGTCATCCTTGGCTACATCGTGAGCTTGAGACGGTGTTAGGAAGAAGCAGAGTGAGAGAGGAAGGAAGATAGAGGAGTGGGGGAAGGAGGGGGGAAGGAGGGAAGGAGGCAAGGTAAAGCCCAGAATAAAACAAACTCATTGTACAGATGACAGACCCACCTCTAGAACAAGCCTGGAAACATTCTCAATTAAGATAAGGGACACCAGAGGAACATTCTCACTGGCCAGGTCATGAAAAACTGATGGGGTTGGTGGCTTTCAGCTGGGCCTTGTAAACTCAGGAATCAAGAAATTCACAGGGAAGTCTTCAGACAATAAAAGGGAATAAAAGAGAAGCCCCAGCTGAGACATTTTTCCCATATACCAATGAGAGTATCTAAGGACAGGGGGAAATCCCATATTTCATGTCGCATTTAGAAGCTTAACTTCAGGCAATGGAAAACTGAGGTGCTTTGAGTCAGTGAGAGTCTGTGCTGAGGACACAGTTCCCTTGAGCTGACAGTGTTTTCAAAGGCAGTTTGAAGTGAGAATAAGTGGGGAATGAGAAGGAGGTTACAACTCAGAGATTAGAAAACAATCTAACAGGCTGGAGAGATGGCTCAGCGGTTAAGAGCACTGACTGTTCATCCGGAGGACTTGAGTTCAATTCCCAGCATCCACATGGCAGCTAACAACTGTCTGTAATGCACAGTTATGCATGCAGGCAAAACACCAATTCACATAAAATAAAAATAAATATTTTTTAAAAAGAAGAAGAAAGAAAACAACCTAACCCAAGAATTGGTCCCTAAGCATGTGGACTGACACCCAGCACTGTTGCCCCTCAGGAAATGAGAAAACAAAGCCACAGTGAGACAGGCTTCACCTTATAGCAGCCATTATCCAGGAGACAGTCAGGGGCAGCATGGGTGAGAAGAGGCTCAGATGAGATCGCTTGCAGTTTGATGGGAATTAAGGGGTGCTACCATTTTGGAAAACAGTTTGGCAGTTTTTGAAGAAGTTGGATGCAAAATTATTAAATGTCCATCAGTTCCACCAAGCTCCACTCCAGTACAAATTTAAGGAAAAAAAGTTGGACTTTAGGTATCTGGCCACAAAAGTTCTAAGCAGTATTGTTCATGGGTAGCCAAAGATAAAAACAACTGCAATGGCCTCACATGAAAAACAAATGGACAGGACTGGAGAGATGGCTCAGTGGTTAAGAGCACCGTCTGCTCTTCCAGAGGACCCGGGTTCGATTCCCAGCACCCACATGGCAGCTAACAACTGTCTGTAGTTCCAGTTCCAGGCAAAACACCAAGGCAAATAAATAAATAAAATAAAGTGAAAAAAAAAAGAAAAACAAATGGACAGACCATGGCACTGCCCTACAATGGAATATTAATTTGATAATTAAAATTAATAAAGAATCATATATGCCATGACACTGGTGAACCATAAAATCATTGAGCCTGGCGAATGGAAACAGAAAAAAAGAGACCACATGCTGTATGATGCCATTGGCTAACTTAAAAAGACGGAAGTAGCATCGTGTTGCTTGGGGCTTGGGATGGGAACAGAGACTGACTGTAAAATAGACATGAAATGTCTTCCTGGGGCAAGGGAGAGGTTCCAGAACCTACTTATGGTGGCTGCATCACTCAGTACATATAAAAAAAAAAAAAAAGTTGCAGTGAATACTTGAAAGAAAGTGAATGTTACATGTAAACATAGCCTAAGAAGCTGAGTTTTTTGGTTTTGTTGTGTTGTTATTTTTACTGAGATGGGAGAAGGAATGTGGAGACAGGAAGAAGGGACAATTTAAGAGCTATCTCCACTGCATGACATGAAAGAGATGAATGGATGGAGGACCTGGGGAATCAGGATGACTTTAAATAAGTAAGAGGGATAAAAATGGCAGGAAGGGGGTGGTGTGTTTCATTTAGAAAAGATAATAATCCAGTTGCTTGTTCTTAGAAACACGAGTGTCAGAGCTGACCTGTGTGACCAGGAACTTCAGAGTGTCCAGCCCAAGTTCCATGGATGTTATCCTCATGGGGATCTTGGGAGTCTGACCCCCAGCTCTGGGAAGGTGTCAAAACACTGGCTGACTTGTTAATAATAGAAGAGTCCTTTAAAAAAAAAGCTAAGGATGTGTGATTAATTAAGAGTTGTGATCTCTATAAGAAATAGCAGAGTAAGCTCTCTGGGGTCAGGGTGCTGGGGGTGGGCAGCTGTCTCCAGCTTGGCCACATAAGTCTCAGCAGATACAAAAGTGGGAGATTAGTGGAAATGAGAACCAGGAGATCCAGCCATAGGGTGCTGGACAGAGAGGGACATGAAAGCAGGCAAGAGATGGCTCCCAAAGACCTGAGGAAGGAGGACATGCAAACAGACAGTAGACAGCTTCAAGAGCCGTGAGGAAGGAGGACAGAGCCACCTGAGAACCTGCTAGAGACCAGGAGGAACATGTAAGGAATGCTGGAGCCCAGGAACTGCTTAAGCAAGCCGTAGAACCAAGGCCTTTTTTTCTTTTTTTCTTTCTTTTTTTTTTTTTTCTTAAGGAATTTTTATTAAAGCAGGAATTTTATAATCCAATTATGTTTCCTTGCTTAGTTATCAGTTCTGCTCCTTAGAACAGAGCTGACATCCCAAGCTATTCCACAGTGAAGAATTACAAAATTTAAGAAAGGATGCTTTAAATTTTTGTCCTTCGCTGAAGATTCTTTTCCCAGGGTCTATAAAACATTAATTTGCTTTTATATTTTACTATTTTTTTGTATTTTTTTGTTGTTGTTGTTTTAAATCAAGTACTCTAGGACTAGCATTGTCTGCTAGACCTGACATTTGCTTGGTACAGAAGATTCCAAAGTTTCCTTTCCTTTTTTGATTTATTTTATATTTTGGAATGTTTTTTCATAATACTTAAATTTTTCAGTGCTTCACCAAAGGGGGGGCAATATTTAAACATGGAAAGGCCAGTGTTTCTAACTGGTATGTATCCTTGTTGCTTATATCTGTTATTGTGCTCCCTGAGGCAGGAACCAGCAACTGTGGTACCCATCACTACAGCAACTGTGCCTATTGTCACATTTCATTTACCTTAGAACTACACAGATCTGTAATCACATCTCAGTCAGCTATGACATCTCCTCCACCACCACCAAGTCTACGCTATTCAAACTCTTCACAATGAGGAAAATCAACAGTCCTGATCAACTCTCATGTGGTCCATTTAACCTGTGAATTAAAACTCTGTGTGTAGGGTTGGGGGGGAGTGAGTTGAGCAAGGGAAGGAGGAAGGGACAGATGGATAGAAAGAGTCAGTGACTGCTGTATGCATACATGGATAAATGAGTAACATCCAGTTAGAGAGAGAGAGACAGATAAAATAACTGGGCACTCCTGGGTGGGGGTACACTGGCGATTCTTACAAGTTTTTTTCTTTTCACACTTATTTGGACAGTGCAAGCATGTGTGTGTGTGTGTGTGTGTGTGCGCGCGCGCGCACACACACCCTTCATGCAGTTTCTTTAATAAGACTGAGGTGGATCAAGTTCTAATTCTCCTTATTTTTCCAACAATAAAAGTTCAAGAAAAGCCAGGCATAGTAGGACCTGCCTTTAATCCTAGCACTTGGGAGGCAGAGTCAGACAGATCTCTTCAAACTCAAAACCATCCAAAACTATGTAGTTAGATTCTGTCTCAAAGAAAAAAATTCACAGGATTTAAATGTAAAATGTCATTTTAAAACAATAGCATAGGTAAGCGTCAGGAAATTCAGGAGTTATGGTTTCCACAGCAACATCATGTGGCCACTGAACTACTATTAAATAAATGAAATTAAGCATTTATATTACCCTTGACATTCAGCCATATGCTAAGCAATCACTTTATTGGTTTATAATTCCTTGCTGCCACCTGTGAAGGAGGAAACATTCTCATTTCCACATTGAGGGTGAAGAAACCTGGTCCCAGGAGAATCATGGTCCTGCTGTGTGCTTGCCAGGCAACCAAATCTCCAGGAAACCACAGGCATCAGGGTGAGATGCCACAGAGTCGATGCTAAATGCCTCCAAGAGCCTACTAAGTTCAAGAAGAGCTGTAGAGGGCATGGGAAGAAATCCCAGGACCTTCACACAGCTGTGTTCTCCTTTGTCCAAGCTCACCGCCTGCACAGAACAGCGAGCATATATATATACACTGAGAAGAGAAGGAAGAGAAGAGGGAGGAGGGGACGGAGAGAAGGGATGAGGCTGGGAGAGAAGGGGGAAAAGACGACACTGCCCCAAGGTGTTCAGAAGAAGGAGGAGCAGTAAACACTCAGGATCCTGCAGTAAAGGACCATGCCTGGTGTCCCGGGTACCTTGCCATAGTCTTACCTTTACGCAGCTACAAGACTTCACTGGAAGCTGGCAAGACTTATTTTGGTAAGGCTTCTCTGTAGGGGATTTTAGAAGATCTCAGCTGAAATGAATCAGGTGTGTGGATTCAAAACAGAACCAGAGTACACACAGGCCTGAGGCAAATGGAGCCAGAAGCCAGGCCTGGCTCTGGGCTGAGATGGCTTTTTTTTTTTTTCTTTTCTTTTTGTGATGGGGGTGGGGTCTTCACTGTGTTGAAAGCCTTGACTCAAACAGCCGGGATCATAGGTGTGCCCCAGCACCTAGTTTTAGATGTCACTTTTCAAAATGATCTTTAAGAAGAAATGAACACAGTTCAGAAGCAGAGACAAGCAAGCTGAGAGGCATCGCCACCACCTCAATGGGAATTTCAGTGTGGAAACAAAAAATACCAAAGGACGAGAAAGCCAAAAGCAGGAAGGTGGGCCAGCGTGCTAAACTGCTCACATCAAAGAGCTGGCTTTCAACTCCCCATCTTTGAACAGACATTTAGAATGTGGTTCTCCCAAAAGAGAAACAAGAAGTAATAGGGTTGGACTGTCAACATGGCTCAGTGCGTAGACTTGGCCACCAAGCCTGATGACCTAAGTTTGAGAAAACTGAATACTACAGTTTGTCCTCTGACCTCCACACAGTGGGGACATGTGTGCTATGTGGTGGCCACGTCCCCTCCCCTCCCCTCCTGGGCAAAGTCAACATAGTCATTTCACTTAGCTATGAGAATTCCACAAACACGTAAAGGTTAAATAATGCGCCCAACACCACAAAGAAAGTAAGGTGTTCCTTCTTAGTCTCAAGTTGATGGCATTTAGGCTCAGCTGGGAGAAGGATCTCTGGGGAGAGATTTCTTTCTTTCTTTCTTTTTTCTTTTTTTCTTTTTTTTTTTTTTTTTACTGTATTTATTTATTTATTTGCCTTGGTGTTTGCCTGGAACTGGAACTACAGACAGTTATTAGCTGCCATGTGGGTGCTGGGAATCGAACCCGGGTCCTCTGGAAGAACAGATGGTGCTCTTAACCGCTGAGCCATCTCTCCAGCCCCCTGGGGAGAGATTTCTGTGGGAGATTGTCTTGATTGGGTCAGTTGAAGCCCCATCCACTATGGGAGGCAGCAATCCCTAGCCAGAATCCTGGACTATGTAACTGGAGGAATCCAGCTGAGCCTGTATTCTTTGCTGTCTTCTTCCTGACTGTGGGTGTAATCTGACCAGCTGCCTCAAGCTCCCACTGGCTTTACCTCTCTGCCATGATGGGAGGTATCTTTGTTCTGCTGAGGGTATTTTTTAAGCACAGCAATAGAAAGGGAACAAAGACAGACTCAAATTGCAGATAAAACAAAGAACAAACAAACAAACAAACACTTCTCTTCAGTCACTTCAAGGAAGTAGAATCATAAAGTATCTGTCATCCCGTGATTGGCTTATTGCACATAGCATACTGTCTTCCTGGTTCAATCATGTTGGCCGGTCATTTGCAGGTAGAATCTGGCAGCCGGATGAGGAACGAGAAAGCAGGAGAAGTAATGAGTGAGGATTTTCCCAGAATTCAGGGCCTGAGCCAGAGAGCTGACTGTCCTGTGGAAGGCTGAGTGTGATGTTCCACTTCCAGAATGTTCTTCCATGCCTTCTGACACCCCCACCACTGAGGCTCAGGGATCGGCGAACTGGTGAAACACCCATCTCTCTACTGCCCAAATGGAAGGGGGATTTGGACACTCATCCTCCCTCCTCCTAAGGAAGGGAAACAGAAAACAGCCTGAGAGGACACACAAGTGGTCCAGAGCACTCCATCCCACGCCAAGGAACGCTTGCAGCCGTGGGAACCGGAAGTGGTAGGAAAGTTCCTCCCTAGACTCCAGAAGCATCTTGGTGCTGCCCACACCTGAGGCTTAAATTTCTGGATCCAGACTATGAGAAAGGAAGTTCTTTTACTCTTAAGGCATCAGGCTCATGGACATCTCCTCTGGAGGCTGGCATGATGACCCATTACGCTATCTTACAAGGTACGGACAAATTGACTCGGCCGCTCCTCCTCCCCACACCTTGTGCCCGGTCCCCTTGTCACTTCCGTTGTCGTTTACTATCTGTTTCTCGTCTCACCCATCTCCTGTCTACTCCCTTTCAGCTCTTCTATCCAGTCTCTTTTCATCACACCGGGGAATCTCTGGACCCCCATGCCACCATCGCCCCGGGTCCTCCATTATGAACGCTGGGTTTATATTTTGTCCTGCACCGTGTGACAACCATAACTGCTCATTTGGAGTAAAAGCCAGAAAAAAAATAAGCAAACAGCTCCGCATCATGTCATTACTGAGTCACAGACACTTTTACCCTGTCCTCCCCACCCCCACATCTTCTCTCTCGCCCAGGTCATCATTTCTTGATACCCAGTAATTTCAGTCATTTTCTACCCACATTTCTGTTCATCTCCTGAGAATTCTCATTCTCTAATGCAGGAAGGACCTTTTATTTGGAGATGATGGGGTGGAGGGGGCGGGTAGGAGATGGCAGCTTTTTTGCTATCCAGTTCCCACAGCAGAGGGTAAGCAGAAGAAACAGCCTGGAAGAAGGGGATCTAATTACTTCCTTCCCCTACAGCCTGGTCATTCTTGGTCTTCCCAGAGCAGGGCTCCTGACGCTGGGCCAACAAGAAGAGAGTAACAATAAGATGCCCCAGGCTCCAGCAGGATATGGACAAGTTCAAGGACAGCCTGGGCATCCTAGTGACAAAATTAAAAAGTAAAAAGATGTCGGGGGAGGAATATAGTTCAGTAACAGAATATTTGCCTACCAACAACAACAAAAGCCTAAGACAATGAGCACTGAAGCTGAGGTCCTCAGTCAGGCACCAACAACGTGTCTGTCGGCTCCACAACCAAGCAAGGCTCGGCAGCGCTGTGTAAATCACCTTCCACTGTGGTGTGTGCCCACGCACAGACGTCTTTGCAGTGTCTTCTAAATCTTCTTCACAAAAGAATTACGTGAAGATCAGCTGGGAGAAGGATCTCTGGGGTTTAAAAATCAAATGATCAAAAGCTCATTTCTGAAACCCCCTGTCCTGGCTGTGCGCCCTCTGCTCGGCCTCTCCTCCCGGCGACTGCTTGGCACTTGGGAGATTCTTTTCTGAGCCATATGTGCTTAGCCAGCAGTTTGGTGATTTACTGTTTGAGAATCGGCTCTCTGCTCTGTGTGATGAAGCATAAAGGCTTAGCGTTTGTCATCCGCCTCCTCACTCCCTCCTCACAGTGACGACATCTATTAAAAGTAAGAATGGGCTTGTGTTTACTAGGCTGTCCAAGGTAGGGCTGGCACCAGATGCTGGTGCTCTCTGACACGGTTGTCATCCTTCCATCCCCACACTCGCTCCTCACTGGGTTCCCAGGACCCTCTTCTAGCTTTCCCTGCCTCCATCACTCTTTCTTTGCAGTCTTTATTGTTGCCTGTCCATCTTCCTGCTCCTGACAGTAGGGCTTGGTCTGTCAGCCACTTTCCCATCTGTTCTCCACCTTTGGTGGCTTTACCTATCTCATGGTTTCAGTATCTGTTGGTGGCCCCAGGTTCCCATCTCCAGCCCTGAGGCCCCCCTACAATGTCCTACTTTCTACTTGATACCTGCATCTGGTTGCTAAGTAGGCATCTTTAACTTATCACATCTCACATCCAGCTCCTGATGTTGAACCCTGAAAGCCACCCCTGCGGTCTTTGCTACCCTTCCCATGGTGCTTCTGTCTTTCCACTTACATCAGGGGTCATCTTTGGTTGCCTTTTCTTTCTTTAACCAATATCTAGCCCATCAAGAAAGCACCGGTTCTGCTCTCAAACCAGTCCCTCCATCTGAACATTTCATAGTGCCCAGCTACCATGCTGGCTGTAGGTGGTTCTCTATGTCGCCATCTGGTCTTCCCATGCAGCCCAGGTCCCCTTTAGTGGCCAATCAAAGCCTTCTAAAATGTAAGTCAGATCACTTTCTTATGCTGGTTGTCCAGGCTAGTCTCCAACTCCTATGAGCATCCTGCCCTAGCCTTTTCAAGCAGCTAAGACTCCAGATGTGATGTGGTATATATGACCTCAAGCACCTCTCTGAATGACTCTACCTCCACTTGTTTGAGCTGCTGTAACCAAGTACCATGGATGAGGTGGTTTATGGAATACTATTTCCTGTTTTGTTTCTGGATGTTGGAAGTTCAAGATCATCTAAGGTCAAGCTCCAAGCTCAATACCTTCTATGGCTTACAGGGTTGGCTCCTTCTGAGGTCTAAGAGGGGAGGAGATGTTTGAGGCCTTACCTTGGAAGTGACTATCTTTTATGTCTCTTTGCACCATCTTATTTCTATGTGTGTTGTGTCCAGATTTCCCTTTCTCATACAGACATCAATGGTATGAGCTGACACCACCACCCCCACACCCATGACATGCTCAGTTATCTTTAAACCTGAGCTTAGAGTACATTGGTGTATCAGTCAACTTTCCTGTGTTGTAAAAAGTACCTAAGATAATCTGCTTATAAAGTCAGATTTATTTGGCTCAGTTTTAAAGGTTTGTCTTTAGGCCTTTTAGGCCTCCAGTGAGTACATCAATGGTAATGCCTAGGAGCATGTGGTGGCACTCAACTGGACCCTCATTGCCACCCAGGAAGCCAAAGAGAGAAAATTAAAGGGGCCAAGGTCACTATATCCCCTCCACAGGTACTTCCCAAAATACTCCCAACAAGCTCCACTTCTTAAAAGTCCTACAGCTCTATAAGGCTGAGATCAGGCCAGTGACTCAGGAATATAGCACTCCTGGATACACTCTGAAAGTCAGCATTCCACAGACAATGGAATTTTAGTCAGCTCTAAAGAAGAAAGAAATTATGTCACTGTAAGAAAATATAAAGGGACCTTTTGAAATGAAGAAGGGAATTGATCTCAGGAAAGAAGATAAGTTGATAATAGGGGCTAAATATGATCAAAGTACGTATGTATGTGTGAAAATGTAATAAACCATCAGTTTATACAACTAATATACATTAATTTAAAAAAATCAATTACAATATAGCTGAGGAAGTGGTTCAGTCTAAAGTACCTGCCAAAAAAAAAATAACGACCCACAGTGGATTCCCAAAGTTCATGTAAAAGAAAGCCACCCTTGGATCCCAGCCCTGGGAAGCAGAGAAAAGAAGCAGATTCCTTAGGCTTAGTGACCTCCTAGCCTGGCCTCTTCTGTGAATGACCCTGTCTCAAAAAACAAAGTGAAGGGGCTGGAGAGATGGCTCAGTAGTTAAGAACACCTACTGCTCTTCCAAGGACCTGAGCTCAGTTCCCAGCACCCTTGTCTGCCAGTTCACAGTCTACTGTAACCCCAGCTCCAGAGGATCTGGATCCTTCCTAAGGCCCATGTGTGTGCTGCAAAATCCACATGTTTAAAAATGTTACCACTAACAGGTGGGTTTTGACTGCTTGGACCTGGAGTCTTTTGAGCATATCACAACATGGATGAACCTTGAAATCTTCATCCTAAACGAAAGATGCCAGACACAAAGGCCACACGTTCTGTGATCCTTTTATAGGAAATGTCCAGAGCAGCAAACCCACAGAGAGACAGCAGACATTTGGTTGTCCAGGATGGGGGGGCAGAGCTACCACTGACTTTTGAATGTCTCTGTGGGAAGATAGAACTAGGTATATGGGGTGACAGCTCCCCAACTTCAAATGTACTAGAAGCCATTGTGCTTTACATTTAAAAGGCTGACTCTTGTAATATGGGCAGCATTTATTGAGTCAGCATTAAAAGTTCAATTGTTTATTGCAATAGGACCTTTAGTTAAGCCCTGCCACATCTGTGGCCTCACCTTTGGGTACGTTGAAGCAAATTAAGTACAAGGAATGACTTTGCTTGTTTGGGTAAATATGGAGAGATCAGTCAGACATGGCAAGGTTCAGAGAAGAATCAAGAATTAAGAAAGTCAGGGCTGGATTGATGGCTCAGTGGTTAAGAGCACTGGCTGTTCTTCCAGAGGACCTGGGTTCAATTCCCAGAACCCACATGGCAGTTCACAACTGTCTGTAAGTCCAAGATCTGACACCCTCATACAGATATTCATGCAGGCAAAACACCACCAACACATATAAAATAAAAATAAGTGCATTTTTTTAAAAAATTAAAAAAAAGGAATTAAGAAAGTCGACAGCCTATGTAGTGGTGAATATGTTTAATCCCAGTACCAGGGAAGCAGAGGCAGGAGGATCTCTGAGTGTGAGCCCAGCACAGATCTACAAAGTGAGTTTCAGGCCAGCCAGAGCTGCATAATGAGACCTTGTCTCAAACAAATAAAATCAAAAAGGAACTAAGGAAATGAAAGTCATATCAAGAAGGGGAACCCTATGCTTCCCTGAAGCTCCTTAGGATTGGGGGTGAGGAGATGGGGTTGGTTTCCCTCCTCTTAGAGGTCTGAGAACTATGGAAGAGCTGTGTGAATTTCTGCTCAGCATTTGTTGAAACACACATCTCTGCTCCACTCCAGGGCATTCCTATAGAGGACCAACTCTGCCTTTGGTTACTGGGTGGGGAACAGCACCCAGCCTAAGCTCCTTGGGGATGGTCCAAGATGTACTTGGCCCTTCAAATAACAATACAGTCCAAAAACACTGATCCAAGGCTAGAGATGGAAATATTGTCATGGTGGGTCTCTGCAAGGAAAAATTAAAGAGTTCATTTCAGACACCTCAATCTATTTAGTATATATGTATTTGAGACAGGGTCTTACTATGTACCCTAGGATGGCTTCAGACTTTGAAATCAGAAATCCTCCAGTCTCTGCCTCCCCAGTTCTAGGATTACAAGTATGTATTCATTCACCATTAGCACACACAGCTAAACAATATATGTGTGCATGGCATGTATATAAGTGTGCATTGTGCGTGTGTGGCTGGGGGGTGGGAGTGGTGCTCAGAATAAAACCCAAGGCTCATGAATACTAGGCAAGCACTCTTCCACTAAGATACCCCCCCCCACAAGTCCTGCTGAAAATATAAGAGAAGAATGAAGGCAACCCAAGTCAACATCAGCAAGAGTTGGACAGTGATGGCCTATGACCCTGACTCAGGCTGCTGTGACTGAAATAGTCTACTGTTAAGTCACAGAGAAACCCATTCTCAGCATGGGCTTCCTCTTATGGTAACAAAGATTACAACTGTAACTCATAAAATCTAAAATTGCAAAGACTGTGCAAAATACAGCTCATTCTCTACTATATTACTTATTAGAAAGTCATAATACAAAAAAAACCACTTGACACTTCCTGAAATATGCTAAAAATGCATCTTAAAATATGCAATTTTTTGAAACTAAAGAAAACTGTAGGCGGTGGAGAAATGGTTCTATGACTGAGAGCATCTGCTGCTCTTCCAGGGGACATGGGTTTGGTTCAGGTGGCTCAGAGCCACCTGAAACTCCAGCTTTGCAGGATTCAACACCCTTTTCTGGCACTGAATGCAGGTGGTACACATATAAACAACACACATACACATAAAATAAGTAAATACATCTTTAAGAAAAAGGTAACTGACAAGATTAGTTCTGGATTATATCTGTTCTAAATATTTTGGAAGCAGAAGTCTGTGCTTGACAAATTCATGTTTGACCTGGATTAACATCATTCCTGCCGACACCGCCCTATCTGTGGTTTTTAAAACAAGCACAGTGTTTGGACAGGGAGAAGTCTAATCAAATGACAGGCAGAGCCTAACCCTGCAATCTCCTGCAGCCATATGACTCAGGTTCTGACCATCCATCAGGCTCCATCCCAGTTAGGAAGTTAGCTCAAAGGGCTTCTCATCTCACAAGTAAGCAGGTGTTTTCATGTGAATTACGGAGATGACAGTGGCTGACAGACATGCACATGAGTCTTAGGTACACCAGAGACACCCCCAAAACCGGAAGCTTGAGACACAATGGAACAAGGACAAAGCAAAAATGCATCAAGCAAAAGAAAGTAAAGGCTGAGTTCTGACTAGATGTGGACCAAATGTCCCGTGTAATTTAATTCAGAACCTCTGAAATGTTGAAAATAGCATCAGTATTCCTTTAAATGTCTGTGGTAGAATGAAATATGGCACAAAGGATATACAGGGCTGGGGTGCAACTCAGTGGTAGATCACCAATCTAGCATGGGGGAGTGGAAAACCACCTGGCAAAAACAAACATACACAAAAAGCTATACATATTGGCATGGATACGATACCTGTGTATTTATATATGAACTGAACATGTAGAATCTGTTGTCCAGACATTTTACTGTGGCAAAGAAATAAGCTCCACAATTTCTTATTATTTTCTGGAAAAGGAATTTGGGGTCAGTTAACCTCAAAGATTACACTCAAATTTGTATTTGTTATCATTATTACAATTATCAGAAGCAAGATACTATTTTACTGAAATATGGCTATGCTTTGGCCAAAGGTTCACAGTTTTCTTTCTGCTTACTAGTCATAAATACTTTTTATAATAAATTTTAAAGCTACCCATAGGTTTTTTTTTCTATTGTCAATCATTCTTGCAGTCTGGAATTCTTGAATCACCAGAAATAGCCAGAGGCATGAGCTGATCTCTGCCTACAAGTCTTTGCGCCTGGACTGCAGGTGATTGAGGCATGGTCCAGAGTCTGCATTGGTTGCTAAATGCTTAGAAGGTTGTGCAAGAACTCAAGGCTAGAACATAGCTAAGTGTCGAAGTGCCTCACTGTTGCATTGATGGCCTCTGGCAGGGGTGTGGATGAGGAAAGACTTGTTTTCTTTAAGGGTCTGGCCACAGGGAGATTAATTATACTCTAGGTAAGCAAATGAGCGGCATGAATGGACAGTTTTGTAAATGGGGAGATCATAAGAGTGGGCATGATACTGAGAGGTCTGATATCTGAGTTTAATGGGGTACATGATGTAAAAACACCAAATAATAAATATGTATATGAAAAAAGCTAAAAAAAGAAAAAGAAAAAAGAAAGAAAGAAAACAAAAGACATACCATGATTAATATCAGGGTTTCACTGGTTTTGTAATTTTTAAAGGCTTGGTTTATTTTTTTAAGTTTTATGGAATAATATGATATGTATTTGTCAATGTTCTTTAAGTTATAGTAGAATTCAGTAGCAAGTTCATATTTTCCTGTGTTTGTTTTTGTTATTGCTGTTTTTTATTTTTAGTATGGAGTATTTTAAGTATTTCAAGGTTATAAAGTATGCATTTGTTAAAATCACTCATTGACTTTAGGTTTAATTTTGCTATCTAAAAACTCACCAGTTTTTTTTTTTTTTCAGAATCTTCAATTTATCGAAACAAATTTATAATGTATGTCCTTATGATTTTTGGGAATTTCATTCATATCTGTTAGAATGTTTGTGTTTCAATTTCTAGTTTTATTGAAGTAGGTCTTCCCCCCTTTTTTTTTTTTTTTGTTTAATTTGGTTAAGAATTTGCCATTTGTATCTGTAGTTCTCACTGCTCTCCAGAGGGTACTGAAGGGGTGAACTTCACATAGACAGTTCTTGGCCTTCACCATTCACAAGGTGTATGCCACCAAGGTAGAGCACATGCTTCCTGAAAGGCCCCAGATTCAATCCCTAACAATTCTTTTTTAAAAAGCATTACTGAGAGTTGAGTGTGCTGGCACACACCTTTAATCCCAGCACTCTGGAGGCAGAGGCAGGAGGATCTCTGTGAGTGAGGCCAGCCTGATCTACAAAGCAAGTTCCAGGACAGTCAGGGCTCCGAAGAGAAACCCTGTCTCAAAAGACAAAGATAACAACAAACACACGGTATTATTGGCATCTTTCTGGACGATGCTGCCCTGTGCTTTCTATCCAGACATTTTTATAAGCCATTTTTATATCCCTTGTCTTTTTCTGTCATTGCTCTGGGGTCTTTCAGACAACGTCAGTGTAATGTTGGCTTATGGAGGGTCATGACGCTCAGGGCAGGACCCTCTCACAGCTAAACTTACTTAAACATTGGTCACTCTCCAGTACTAGGACTATGACTTTGGTCTGAATAGCTATGCCCAACCTGGTGATTCTCATTCTCTACTTGGGCCACATTTGAAACTGTGGGGTGGGTGTAGCTCAGTGATTTATCAAATGCTTAGCATGCCTGGAACACTGGGTTCTATCACCAACATGGAGGGAAAACCAACCAGGCAGATGTACTTTAATTCTTTTATCACCTACCATATAAGCCATTGTGACAGTCTTTGTAACAGCTGTCCAGCCCTGACTATCTTTAGGAGTATCTCAATATCAGTGAAAAAAATAAAGAAGAGAATTTTCTTTGCAGGGCTTAAAGGCTTTTATGGTGATATTTCTGAATGTCATAGAAAATATGTGCTGGCTTTGTAAGTATTAGCCTTGAGAAGAGAGGTAGGGAAGAAAGCCGCCCAGGCACTGAGCAGCACACTGGCAATACACGAAGACGGGGTTTTATTATACAGGCATTTAGTTGATAAACATTTCCACAGGACCAGCTCTTCACTTCCAAGGCATTAATCTCCATGTATATAGTCCAAGACAAAGAGAGATTTTAGCCAGATACTCAAGGTGACTGAAAGCCCCTGGAAAATATAAAGGTTTTTAATTTATGGTAGAAAATAGAAACAAGAAACACGGGCACTTTCCCCTTGCCAGGAAGGATTTATGACTCTGAACTCTGCGTCTGTCTGAGGAAGCCTCAGCCAGCTTCCCAAGGCGCTTTGCCCCCAACAGATGCTGACTCTACCGTAAACAGTCCCACCACAGCTAGTTAACTGAGAATTTCTGAAAGACTGAAAACCTCAGTGTTTCTTAAAGGGAACCAGGTAAATAAAATATGCTACAGCCATGCCACAAAATATTATGCAGGGCAGTTCCACTGGTCAGTTCACATGCCAGCTCCCTTGACTTATGTTCTTGTCTGAACACAGAAGCCCCCCACCTTCCACCCCAAGTTCATGTTTGCACATTTTGTTCCCAGATAATGGTATTGGTTTGGGAGGATGGAAAAATCTTTACATGGCATCCTGGTAGGTGTTAGAAGGTCACTAGAGGGGTGTCTAGCCTCCTATTTCAAGATCTAGCTGCTACGTGAAGGGCATTAGCATGCATTTCAGCTGTCCCCCCACATGCTCTGTCCTGCATTCTCACTGTGATGAACTGGATGTTCTGAAACCATAAGTCCAACAGGGAAACATGCCTTCCTCCCTTGTTTCTGTCAGGCATTTTTGTCCCAGCAATGCAGAGAGTAACTAGCACACTGCCCCACAGCACATTGCTATCTCTCACCCTGATGCTGGCCATAGGTGTGCTGCTGACACATTGGTATTTCTCTCTCCCTCTCTAGACAGCAGGCCTGGGGAGGGAGGGAAGCCCAGTGGATTAGTCCCTGGTCCACTCTTGGTTTGGTGCAGCATGTTCTGGAAAGGAGCGTACCAGGAGACAAGTAAATGCAGGAGATTACTGAGAGCTTGGAGGAGGCACACAGGTGGAAGTTAGCAAAGGCTGAGGTGAAGAAAGATGAGCACCTCTGCTGCTCCCCAGCTGTTCTTCACAACTCATGCACACCTTCTGGTGTCCCCAAAGAACCACTTCTCAAGTGGACAGCCATTCTAGAAGAATCAGAAACACTTCTGCCACCATTGCTCACATGAACCATTGGGCCAGCTGGGTTGCTAGATCATATCTCTCTTTCACCAGTTTAAAAAAATGAAAGCAGCTGTCCTCACAGGACAAGCAGACGGGATAGTTCAAGCACCACCCACTTTCATGAGGGAGACATTCACAAGCCTGACATGAACAATGACAGAAAGAGGCAGCTGGTCAACCACTCAGCTGTAGTCAGTGATTTCTACAGGGCAATCACATGGGAAAGAGAGAGAGCTTTACATCAGAACTCACATGCACAGAAGCATAAAAGACATGGAGCAGAGACCAAATGATGGTATAAAAACATGCTCTGTTTACACACTGTGTAACCCTAACCCTAACCCTAACCCTAACCCTAACCTCACTTCTGGAATGATATCATGGTATACCTATGGTTGTCCTGCCAACAGTGAGAAATAGCACACTTGGACCCTGGAGATAGAACTATCTGAGATGGAATCAGCATTTCAACACCTCTCAGCCCCATGCCCTTAGTCTGTGGCTGTCAGCATTTTCAGCTGTGGATCATAACTGTGACTAATTATAAGGGTTTATGGGGATTAAATGAGATCACAAGAGTGAAAAGCCCAGTTTGCTGTTTGGCACATAATAAATGCTAGTGACTGTTAGATATTATTACCATCACTCTATTTCCAATGTTTCCTGGAAAACTTTTCCTGTATGGATGTATTAATCTTCATTTTCTGCAGACAGCTCTCGATGACAGGCTGACATGGTCTTTCTCCCATTTTTTTTCCCAACAACAAGGATTTCTTCAGTGTTTTCATTTCCCATGGTGCTGAGAAGTCTCCTGCATCTTTCCCAGCTGGTCCAATATCCCCAGAAACATCAAAACTGGAACTGCCTTTCCTAAGAAGTTTGATCCTTCACTGTTTATGTGTATCATATGAAAACAAAGTCAAAACTTTATATTCACTCAGCTAGATTCTAATTATAGAAATCAATGGAGGCTCTACTCCACATTAGACAATGCGCCAGGCAGTGAGGTGAGACAAAGGGCTCACAGTTTGCAAGAGAAGTTACATGAAACAAGTGGATGTGAGACCAGATACACAAGCCATTAAAAAGGCATAGACATCAGACAGTGGTGGTGCAGGCCTTTAATCTCGGCATTCAGGAGGCAGAGGCAGGCAGATCTCTGTGAGTTCAAGACCGGCCTGTTCTACAAAGCTGAGTTCCAGGACAGCCAGAGCTGTTACACAAAGAAACTCTGTTTTGAAAAACAAACAAGCGAAAGGCATAGATATAAAAAGGAATGTCATTCCATGCAGATGTCCAGAGTCTGAGCCACCATCTGAGGCCACTATGGTGTCCAATGGCCATGCTGTCACTGGGGCCATACCAATCTAAGTGACTGTCCCTGGGGCCATACTGATCTGAGTGGCCTGCACAACCACCCAGGGCCATAGTGATGTCTGAGCTGAGTTGTGCCAAAGGACATGTCTGGATCTGTGGTCCTATTGCACTTGGGGGTCAATGTCGATGTCCATGACCTGTGTTACCACCAGGGGCCATGCAAGAGCTCTGAAAAACTGGCCCTGCCTCTCTCTGGCTGTTTCAACTGGAGAGCTGCCTCCGGCCCAGGAGAACTGTCCCAAGTGGTGCAGGCACAGGGGATTAGGCCCCACCTCTCACCATGTGTGCAGGGGAACTGGCCCCAATGGCATGGGCATGAGACAGAGATGGCCCTGACCCTCACGTAAGGGGAGAAGTTCTTGTGGAGGCCCAAACTGACAAACTCAGATACCACCCAGGCCCATATACAGAGCTTTGAGTTGGCCTACCCCAGCATCCACCCTATCTGTGACCTGCAAGATTGTGTGAAGGGACCGGTCCTGTGGAACCATAGCCATGACTCTGGGCAACAGCAGGATATCCTGGAGGAGTTTCAGTAAGAGTCCAGTATTGATGGGCGCAAGAAGCTAGAAGCCTTGAATCAAACCAACAACTAACTCATTGCAATGAATATTTGCCAAGTAAAGTTATCTGGACAAAGGGTTATACTGCATGACACGCCGAAGCTCCCAAGGCCACTGCAACAAAAGAACGTATGCTAGAAAGGCAGGAAGGATTGAGGAGCAAAATGTTTCCCTCTTTTCTTCCAGAGGGAGGAGGATTGGATGGTGGGGTAGGGTAGGGTTAGGCTACAAAAGTGAAGGGTAAACACAGAAGGACTGGGACATGAATGTGATTGAGGTAGATGATGTGAAATTCCAAAAAAAAAAAAAAATGTGTTTTTAAAAAGGAATCCTCTTTATATAAGACAAAGGGGGAAATGCCTACTGGATTCAGAAGCAGAGAGAATAGGCCACTGCTGGGGTGATGAAATGTATTAATAATATGAGGCATTGGATCTCACCACTAAGATTAATAGGTTATGGAGCCAGTCCTGAATGTCAAGATGAGGCTTTGCTACTAGCTAACTCTGCTCTCCTCTCAAAGCCTCAGTGTCACTACCTGTAAGGTAGTGACAATTTAGTCAACTCATGTTATAAGGATTACGTGACATTGAATGACATTCTCTATATTAGGTACCTAATTCACAGTGTTCTTTCTAAGGTTTCTATTGCTGTGATGAAACCTCATGACCAAAAAAACTGGGGGAGGAAACTGTTTATTCAGCTTACACTTCCAAATCATTGTTCATCACTGAAGGAAGTCAGGACAGGAACCTGGATATAGGAGCTGATGCAGAGGCCATGGAAGAGTGCTGCATACTGGTCTGCTCAATCTGCTTCTAATAAAACCCAGGACCACCATCCCCCAGTCCACAATAGACCAGGACCTCCCCAATCAATCTCTAATTAAGAAAATGCCCAAAAAGGCTTGCCTGTAGCTGGATCTTATGGAGGAATTTTCTCAGTTTAGGCTCCCTACTCTCCCATGACTATATCTTGTATCAAGATGACATAAAACTAACCATGACAGTCAGTATTATCAGCTGGCCTAATAGAAATTAGTGCAAGGAACACACAAGTGTGAAGACACAGGGTGCACATCTTCAGGAATCCAGGCTGGAATTCAGAGGCTAGATAGGTAAGCTATGGGTTGTGGGGTCTCTGGAATTTACCGAACATGAAGGTGAGAAGGCCATCATCCTCTGCCCCCTTCATTATGTCTGGACCCTCGCCCGTTGAGTAGCTTGGCCTTGGTAAAGATGGTATAAGCATTCAAGTTTGTCAGAAGGAAAGTGAGTTTCTGTAGAATTAATACCCCTCCCATCCCAAAGCCTGATGAGAATACAAACACTACCACTGCCTCATCTGAAGAACATCCCATTGTAACAACAAGAGGTTCCCAGAAGACTCTACTCCCTTCCTGGAGGGTATCTCTTCCCTGCCTTACTTCCCTGAT
Organism: Sigmodon hispidus; assembly: GCA_004025045.1. Taxonomy (NCBI): domain Eukaryota; kingdom Metazoa; phylum Chordata; class Mammalia; order Rodentia; family Cricetidae; genus Sigmodon; species Sigmodon hispidus. The sequence continues at coordinate 57,906 of PVIH01005207.1, forward strand.
CACATACTTGTTTCCTGGGATCACCCCCAAATAAACCATCTACACCAAAACCCTTGTCTTAGAAATCTGTGTTGTAATTTGGGTCTGAACTCCCCCCCCCAATGGCTTATAAAAAATGATTCCCAAGAATGCACTGTCCACAGATCCAGCCTTGGGGAGGTGAATTACAAGGGCTCTGACTTCGTGGGTGCAATTGTCTGTGATGAGTTCATTATTGAACTAAGGGACAGGGCTCAGTTGGAGGAACAGGGTCACTTGGGGTGTGTCCTTGAAAGGGATACAGTGTCCCTTAGCCCTTCCCTCTCACTGCCTTTTAACTGCCATAATGTGGGCCACTTTGCTTCACCCTGTGCTCCCTGCCATGATGTTTGTGCTGCACCATGTGTGGCTCAAAAGCAATGGAGCAATGGACTGCACTTCTGAAACCATGAGCCCAAATAACCAGCAAACCTTTCTTCTTCCTAAATTGCTTCCTTCGGGTCTTTTGTCACAATGATGAAAAGCTGATCAACACAATTTGCTTCGGGCAAAGTCCATACTCAGATGAATGACATACATAGATCTGCTTGGGAATATTTCTAAAAGTAGATGAATAATGGCTTGAACATGGTAGTGCACAGAGGAAGACAAGAGGGTCAATGTTCAAGGCAGGCGATGATGAAACCTGGAATCATCTTGAAATAAGGGACTTGGAGGGAAAGATGCACCCAAGAACCATGAGGGAGATCCTAGGGGACTGGTACATCTGACTGGAGTCATACAAAATCAAGCTGAGAAAGAGGACTGTAGTGCATGTGAGAACCTGCAGTTGGTTGCAGAATGTTGTCCAAAGTTTAGATCCTTAGAGCACACCTGTGGATGAGCTTAGAGGATGCACAGGGCTACCATAAGGGGAAATGGTGTTGAGGGCAGAATCCTGGAATGAGTCAAGAGGCAGCAGTCCAAGAGATAGGAGAAAATGCAGAAAAATGGGTATCTGGACCTAAGAAGGCTTTCAGCACAGAAGGGTGATCCGATCCTTCACAGGTGACCTTGTCAGCAGTCTCAGTAGAGCAAGAAGATGAAAATTAGACTGTAAGAGGCTATGAAATAGAGATACTCAGAGATGTTCTCTCCCTGGAGTGTGAGATAAAGGGGAGACATGTGTAAAAAGGGAAAGCGATTTCAAATGATGGGGTAGAACCATTAAGACTTCCGTGTATGGTCATGTGCACATGGACAAAGGCAAATGCACAGCACATCTCGGAATGGCTGCCAGAAGGTTGGAGGGAGGCCGAAGCATCAGAGGAGAGCAGCTTTGGAGTGGGGAGGGCCTTCCAGGATGGAAGAGGGATCAGTGGTCTGGCAGTGGGTAAGCCGCACTAAGGACCTGGATCAGAAGGGAAGCCTGCAGGGGTGCACCCAGATTTCTGAACATCCTAAGGAGAGAGCCAGCAGAAGACAGTGGGGAGGCAGCTGGGGTCCAACTTGCAGACAAGAGTGCTCCTCCCTCCCTTCTCATCCTCAGCTGTGACTGAGAGGTCTAGAGGCCTTAGGCCTTGTGAAAGAAGGAGGATGTTTCTGTGTTACCTGCCTGAATCACCTCCTCCAGCACACTGTCCATAGTCATTGATTGTACTGAGCTCTTCTTTGGGGGGCTATAGTCTTCACCTGTGGTGGTTTGAAAAAAAAGGCCACCCAAAGGGAATGGCACTAATAGAAGACAGGACCTTGTTGAAGTAAGTGTGGCCTTGTTAGAGGAAATGTGTCACCCTCTTTTTGGCCCAAGTTTCCTCAGAGTGAATTTCAGTCAACTTCCTGTTGCCTACAAGATGTAGGACTCTCAGCTACCTCCTCAGCATGTCTGCCTGCATGCTGCCATGATCCCCACCATGATGCTAACAGACTGAACCTCTGAAAATGTAAGTGAACCACCCCAACTGTTTTCTTTAGAGTTGTCGTGGTCATGGTGTCTTGTGACAGCAATAGAAACCCTAAGACACCACCTGTGTCTTCAATGGTGCCCATCACTGACCCACCATTGCCTGGTCATGTAGGACAGGGAAGGGAGCCTTGGATGCTGGCCATATAGAATCTATCCATTCTTGGGCATTCAAATATAGCTGTTGGGAAATATTTCTACTCCCTATATCAGATGAATTATATTGTTAGATTAAAAGAATTCTGAGCCACTAACACACAATTGCAACCCCAGCCCTCAGGGAGGCTAATCTAGTGAAACTGTCTCAAAATAAGAATACAAAAAGATTGTAGTATTTGAATGAGAACCCCCCCATAGGTTCATATATTTGAATACTTGGGCCCAGTTAGTAGAACTGTTTGGGTAGGATTAGGGATATGGCTTTGTCTGAGGATATGTGTAACTGGACGGGGCCTTGGAGGTTTCAAAAGACTCATTCCATTCCCACTGCTCTCTCGCTCTCTCTCTCTCTCTCTCTCTCTCTCTCTCTCTCTCTCTCTCTCTCTCTGCCTCATGGTATGAACTCTCAGTTCTAACCATCTAACACTCTGTAACCATGAGGTTTTTTTTATAAGTCACCTTGGTCAGGGTTTTTATCACAACAGAAAAATAATGACAAAGACAAAAATAACCTGCCTACTTCACTCTGGGTATGCAGAAATCAAATTCAGATTTCTGTCTAGCTTACAAGTCCAAATTCAGTGTTAACCAATGGCAAATTTTTTCTATGTAGGACACAGAAATTACAGGTTTAGCGCATATTATTTGTGAGGGAAGTTTTATTTATTTTCAGTTTTTGGTTATGGTGACAAGGTTTCTCTGTGTAAGTAGCCCTGGCTGTCCTGATACTCACTCTGTAGACCAGACTAGCCTGGAACTCAAATTTACCTGCTTCTGCTTTATGAGTTCAGGGACTAAAAGGAATGCACCACCATGTCCAACTGAGCAGTTTTGTTTTGTTGTTGTTTTGGTTTTGCAAGACAGGGTTTCTCTGTGTAACATCTCTCTGACTGTCCTGGAACTCACTCTGTAGACCAGGCTGGCCTTGAACTCACAGAGATCCACTTGCCTCTGCCTCCCAAGTGCTGGGATTAAAGGCATGTGTCACTACTGCCCAGCTGATCAGTTTTATTTCAAAATACATATTTTAACATACAAATAAAAGTGTATATATCAAAATATTATGTATTATAGGTATAATACATATAATTAAAATACATGTAATATTAGTATATGAATTAATTATTTAACTTGTTTAGGGAAGAATCATTCCTTCCAGATTATAAACACTTGGTGTACTGTATCTTACCAGGTTATCATAAGTCTTTGTTTTCTTATATCCCCATGGGGTCTGAAACCTATTTTATAATTTTTCAAGCATCTCATTAAATCAAATGCAAACACTTGGCTTCCACACATTAAGAATACAGAAGTGCTGTGACGAAAATAGCCGTGTAACTGTTAATTCAAACACTGTGATTCATAACACAGAGTGTAAGGAGGTTACCAAGAGTGGATTTGGTAGCATATGACCAAATAGGAATTTATAAGGGACATTGATGCTGTCAATGTCAGTGCGCACAGACACCAGCATACAACTAGCAAACTAAAATGAATAATTTTCAAAAAAAATCAAGAAATTTTTTTTATTTTAAGTTAAAATTGAGTATGGCAGCTCACAGGCCAGCCTAATCTACACAGAGAATTCCAGGCCATCCAGAGGAACATTGTGAAACCTTGTCTCAAAAAAAAAAACAAAATCAAATAGTTCAGACTGAGAAATTATTTTTACTTAAGAATATCATTGGGTGTGATAAGTTCTTCTTAAAACTATCAATGAAGCTCCTAATAAAATGTCTGTGCCAGCTGGCATGCCCAACCTGTGGCTTGCTAACTACAAATGTATTTGTAGATCACAACATCATGTCTCAATGTCAAAGATTGACACCTGTTATGAAAAGCGTAAGGGAATATCTGATGGAGACTGTGTTGATTAGATCAAGTTTGCCACACCTGGGGATGAACAGTGACAAAGAAATGGTCCAGATACACTGAGCCTCCTGGAGGAAAATAATCAATGGAGGTGATTTAGTAAAGAAGAGACTAAAACAAAAAGTAAAACTGACTTTGAGTTGATCAAACCCAAAGATATAAAGTTGACCTATATAAATGCAGAGAATCATTGGTATCTTAATACCACTAAAGTACCACCAGACACTTCCCAAAATACAGAAAATGCTTCTGAATCAAAGACTAGGTGAAAAACAATACAACACAGGAGAGGCACACGTCCTGGAGTGAAGATGCACAAATGCAGTGGCAGACCTTGTTTGGATCTGATTGGAATAAAGCAACAGAGAGGGAACACTGGGAAGACCCTGGTGGGCCCTGGAACAGTGTGCATTGGGTACACGGAAGAAAAACAATGGGTCTGGGTCTGGCAGCCTCTGGTCTACTAGGGAAAAGGAAGGTGCTCCTAATGTAGACAAGACATACCTAAGCTCTTACAGACAAAATGATGTAATGTCTAGAATTTGTTTTAAAATAACCTGCAAGGTAAGACTGAAGGTGAAGAGAGACTAGATGAAGGGCACTTAGCCACGGATTAAGGCTGATGGAGGTGTTCAGGGCCTGTTACCCTTTCTTGATTGAAGCTTAGCAAAAGTCTTGGTTTTATCACCTAAACTGGTGATCACTGCTCTACAAAGGCAATTCCATGGTAACTTAAGTGTGTTTGGACTCCACCCATAGGCTTCTACGCATGACCCACCTTACCCATCAGGGAAGCATCTGTTTGTCCGAAAAAGAAACTTTGAGCCAACTGGTTACTGCCCAGTGCGTTCAGTCTGCAGACTCTCCACAGAGGATTCCTAAGGCTCCCTCCCCAGTACTATAGATGCTGTTAAATGCTGCTGAGGCCAACTCCCCTATGTGACCAGCAGAAACTGCCTGTGACCCATGCAGGCAGCTCCAAGGATGCAGCTGTCAGAGTCCTCACCCAAGTGCAGCAGGCTACCCAGTGAAGCCACTGCCTGTGAGCTGTCTATGCTCCTCTAAGTAACTCTATTGGTCCACTAATAGACCAGGGTGGACTCCTCGCTTTGTTCTGTCATCAGTGACCTATCTGGGTTTGCTCATATCTACCCCAGAAAAAGCCACACATACTATGCTACTTTTTTACAGTCCATACTTGGCTTACTTCATAGTTCTGTGTTTTTGTTGTTGCTTGACCAACAAGTGGGGATTTAAAACAAAATTATAACCAACACCGCCCCCATCACCACCAGCACTGGGAGTCATTAGTGCTTACTGCAAGATTATAAGCCATGCAGATGCCACTAGCAAAACCCGGGCTGTAAGGAAATGGACAAATGTCTTAGATTCTTCAAAAAATTCCAAAGGAGAAAAAGGAATTGGAAATGAAAACTATGCATTAGAGGAGTCTTGAAAAACACGTTAACCAAAAAGGATAGATAGATAGATAGATAGATAGATAGATAGATAGATAAATAGATAGATAAATATTCTCTACACTAGTGATAAAAATGATCATTTCAACACTAGTAGGATATCTGATAACACAAACAAGTATAAGAGTGATCACAGTATTATGACCATTATGACTTGAATGTGAAATGTTCTCCAAAGGCTAATGTATGTGAACACTTGGTTTCCTGCTGTGGCACTGTTCTGGGAGGTTGTGACACCTTCAGGAAAGATACCTTGCAGGAGGGAGTAGGTTGCTTGATAGAGGGGCTTATGGGTTAGAGGCCGTCCCACTTCTGACTCAATCTGTCTGCTTCCAGATCCACTGAGGTGCAAGCAGGCTTCCTGCGTTCTCACTGCAGAACTGCCTGGACTGTGCCTTTCCAGTCATGATGGACTGTGTCACCTGGAACAGTGACCCAGAATAAATCTTCTCTCCCTTCAATACTTCTGCTCAAGTATTTTGTCAATGAGAAAAGTAACTGATTACAGTGGTTATAATAATGTTTTAAAGATTTATTTATTTATTATGTATACAGTGTTCTGCCTGCATGGCAGAAGAGGGCACCAGATCCCATTACAGCTGTCAGCCACTACATGGTTGCTGGGAATTGAACTCAGGACCTCTGGAAGAACAGCCAATGCTCTTAGCCTCTGAGCCATTTCTCAAGCCCTGGTTATGGTAATTTTTAAAGATTTACTGTATTTAAATGTGTTGGAATTTTAAATATACCTAGTAAAAAATTATGGTCAAATCAAATAATGTGTTATATTTGTTTCAAATAATGTGTTATATTTGTTTCAAAATAATAAAGGGGTGACGTTATTAAAATCAAGTAAGGGTTGGCCTTGAGTTGATGGTCATTGGAAAGATGATGTTATGTGGGGATTCAATTAAGCATAATAAAACATTTTATAAAATCCTACACATTTAACTTTAAAGGATGAGATCTTCTCTGACAAGATAATTTATAGTTTGCTAATCTTCTGTTGGTAGGGACAGTAATTCTCTCCTTTGCTTCTCCTCACTGCCACTCTTAAGTCAACTATCTTGAATCCTGAAAAACTGAGGAGTTTCAACAGGCAGAAGTGTGTCTGAGGAGAGGAGATGGGTCCCCGGGCTGTGTGGGAAGGCCTTGGAAGGAGAAGTGTGCTCTCATCTCAGAAGGCTGCCATGCTAACCCAGACCCAAAAGGAAGCCAGAAGCCAGGAGCTGGGCTGGAAGAGGGGTGCTCCTTTTCTCCACAGATTGGCTTCCATGCCTTTTAAACTGTGCTCTAACCCTAAGCTTAAGGAAGAACCATAATTACAGTGTTTCCTCATCCAGGTGAGCCCAGGAAATCAAGAAAAGTAGGTGATGGAGGTGCTGGGTGGGCCTGAAAGTGGTACACAGTAGAGCTCAGGGACACTGCAGGGCAGGCGTCACCTTGTCAATGTGTTCCCTGTGTATCTCTTGTACGGACCTCTCCTCTGTCTGCAACTTTAAGCTGCCTCCAAGTTCTTAGATCCCTGTGTCCTGCCCCCTTGCCACAGGGTGTTATCTGCACATGACCGCTCACCAGCCTGGGTATCCAGTTAGCCTCTGCACATTAACTCTCCCAAACCACACGCTAGATTTTCCCCAAACCCTTAGCTGCTCTGCCAAATACTGCAGTCAGCCTTCATCTCAGTTTTCTCCATTAAGGTCCAACACATCAGGAAATGCCTTTCATTTTACCATCTAAAGGAATTCCAAATCCCACCACTTCTCAGCACACCCATCAGTGTTAGACACCATCTTGCTTGGGTTGGCTCAGTACTACTCAAGGGTTTCGACTCACAAATCACACAAAGTTCTTTTCCTGGCCACCTGATCCTTCGTGCCCTGGGCTCTGCCTAGCTTCTTATTTAATCTTTTATTCCTCTCTCTACTTGGGTGGCCAGGGTGGCTTCTGTGCTTTCAGGCTCTTGTCATCTCCAAGGGAATGTTCTTTCCCATCGCTCAATTCCTTAGACTGGACTTCTGATCTCATTCTAGCTAAACAATACATTTTCACTCTCATACCCCTCATCTTGCTTTATTTTTTTCCATATTATTTGTTTTCATATGACATATATTGATTTACATATTATCTGACTCCTGACCAGAATTTAAGTTCTATGCGGGCAAGGACATTGTTTACCAGAACAGTTGTTAGCACAAGTATTATTAAATAAGTTATAAACTAATGAGTGAATGAAGTGGAAAATGACACAAATGCCTTTTGCATGAAGTTCCAAGTTGATGAATTTTAGGAAAACAACTTTATCATTCCCAGAAATACTATACCCATACCTACCCTCATATAGTTGAAAGAACTATCAAGTGTAGAAAATGTTTACATTCATTTAGCAGATTTGTATTGAGCAACCTGTGATAGCTGCTATCTCTTACTGAGTCCCACGTGAAGATAGCCCCTACTGCTCAGTGACCTTCCAAGGCATATGACCTTTATCTGGATGGAACAGGTGGAATTCAAAGGCAGATTGAGTCTTTACCCTAAACCACACCATAAAGCTCTTTTAACCTTAGCCCCAAGCCATCTCATTCTGGAACATTTCCTTCCCACCTACAATCAGCATCAGGATTGGCCACTTGAGCACAGGAAACACTGCAGCTCATCTGTCACTTTCCCTGTGAAGTCCTTTGTGCCAAGGCAAAGTTGGCTGCTGGCTGCTCCAACCCCGAAGCCCTCTGTTAATGTCCTTAACAACTAACTGCTGCTTTATGTATTTGTCCCATTGCCCCTCCCTAAGTCTACAATCTCTCAAGACAAGGCTTGTCTCTCCCTGGAGCCTAACACAGCATCTGCCATGTAGTGGGAATTCAATGAATGCGCAATGAGTGAGCTAACAGATTCCATGAGGAGACTTTCCATGCTGTGAGCTGTAGATGGAGCACATGGCCCGCTGGCCCTGCTCTGCTCAACCTTCCAGGGCCCTGTTTTGCTTTATCTTTGCATGCACAATTCTGCACTCCCTATTTTTTGCATGAGTTTTTGTAACATTTCTGTGCCACAGGGGCTCACTTGCACTGCTTCTGGTAGTAATTGTTCTGAAAGAAAATGTCTTTTTTGAATTCAGATTCTACTAAAAATATTATGCCTCATGGGATCCTTTTTCTCAGTGATCAGTAAGATCCTCGTCTGAGGAAACAATGTGGTGGAAATTTGGTGCTTCCTACAGCATACCAACTTGATGCTTCAGTACAATGCCATATACCTTAAAAAAAAAAAAAAACTCCAGTAATGGTAGCGTTAAACTTTGAAGAGTTAGGCAGAGAGTTAGGTATGGTGTGCACAGTTGTAATCTATGGTCTCAGAAGGCTGAGGCAGGAGAATCATAAGCTCCAGGCCAGCCAGGGCTACACAGGAAGACCCTATCTCAAAGAATAAAAAGTACATTTTAGGTGTGTATATATTAACATGGAAAGACTGTTCACAGTGTATTAATTTCTGGCAGATTAGATAACATTGTGGTTTGAGTCTGTAGTAAACAGTTTTGTTTATTATTCTCTTCCCCACAAGAACTTGATTTCTTGCCGAAGTATTTCCTCCCTCAGTGAGTGTGGTTGGTGGTGGTGGTGTCCTCAGGTGAGGTCACCACCTGTGATGGCTGCTGAGGAGCAAAGCTGTCCCCAGTGGTTACACAGGACACAGCAGCAGCAGTCCGCACAAGCGGCTCCACTCAGATGATGGCTCTCAAGGTCCTGTTCCCTGCTGCTTTGTCCTCCAAAGCCCCGGCGCTCCAGCCTGCCCGCAGCCTGCCCGCAGCCTGCCCACCTAGTCTATTGCAAGCTTGGAGCTCGGGGCACACACAGGCCTTTCTCTGCTCCTGTATCTTCTTCCATCAGGTCTGTCTTTGCTTCTGCAAGGCCACCTTGCTTTCTGAATGTCTGTCAGAAACCCTGAAAGTCCACAGTAATATTCTGAAGATGCCAGAGACATATAGAAGTTTGGAAGAAAGTCTTAGAAGAGATAAAGCAAGTGTTAATACTGCAGACATTTGTAGAGCAGTTTAAACTTCACGTTGTTTCTCCCAAAGACCTATTCCCCCAGGAAGTCTAAAACAGTGACATGTCAACCTGCAGGAGAACACAAGAGACAACACTGGACTCTCTTTCCATTTATAGACATTGTATGTTAGAATCTGGTCTCAATGACATTCTCATTGGGTTTATGGGTGAGAGATGCACATTCAGGGAAGGCAGACAGATGTTCTACTGGAGCTGCATGGGGCTACATGTCTATTCATCCTTTACTTTTCTTACTGACACGTAACTACTAAATTTGTGAGTAAGTGGAGAATTTATAGATGTTGTCTAGTTTTAATGAAAAGAAGCTGGATAAATTTGTAATCCACTTAAGACTCCCACAAAGAAACCCTTTTGAAAGGCAAACCAATACTGTAAGCACAAGGAAGCTTTAGTGGTGCTGTGTGCTGGCCCAGGAGCAAAGGTCAAAGCTTAAAAATCCACCCCTGCGAGCTCTCGGCCAATCATGACACAAGGCTAAACAATAATAGTATAGTCAGATTTGATAAGTAGCTAAAGAAATTTAAAAGTCTTGGATCAAGAAAACAATCAGAAACAGATTTGCCTCTGTGATCATTGACAACTTTGCCCTAAGCAGGTGACCAGAGCTGGGATGCAGCTATGACAACAACAAGATGACATTTAAACCCCAAGCATTCAGAACACAAAAGTGAACTTCATCATGCTTTAAAGCTGTAAGATAGTGACATGATAGTCAGCCCATACTTAAAGTTCACAAATAATCGTTTGTGAAATCATCACAATAAATTATTTCAAGATTTCTGACTGACTACTTGAAAACTTAATAAACAACATGATAGATTTGGTAATTGGACCAGAGACTCAGATAATATCCTGGTTTCATGTGCTTTTTTCTCTTGAGTTAGGAGGGGCTCAGGCATCCTGGACTGAGCTAGAACTCACTACACAAAGATGTCCATGAGCTTCTGATCTTCCAGCACCCAGCCCCGAGTACTGGGATTGGAAGCATGCTCCACCCTGCCTGGCTTAGGCAGTGCTAGGACTCTGCATGCTAGGTAAGCACTCCACCACCTGAGCTACACCCCCAGCCCCAAATGTCTGTTCTCACAGGATCAGGTGGATGACTCATGCTGCTATAAATGTGCTGTGATTGATAGCAATTCAAAAAAGGAGGGAGGGAAGATGAAAGAGGGGAGGGAGGGAGGGAGGGTGAGCTTCCTAAACCCTCCTACTTTCATGTCCTTAACATAGACATAATAGCTGACCATTCATAGTGGTGACAGCAAACCTCTTAGTATTTCCATCAGCACCACCCTCATCAGCTCCCTACTTTCCCACACTCTGGCTGTCCATACGCTGGCGGTAGGTCTCTATCTCCACCCTACCCCCTGCTTGCCTGCCTAGCTGGTTTTCTATAAATAACTGCCTCCATCCATTATAGCTTCTTACTATCCATCATCACACCAGCCCTATATAGTAATTCTTTCCACTTCCCATGTGAAGATGCAGAAGCTCAGCAATATCAGCGTCTGTACCAGTTACATGCTCTGTAAGGGCAACGTCCAATCCCAAATCCATCTCTGCACCATGTAATTCTTCCCAGGGTAGAGGTTCTGGCATTTAAGCGTGCCTAAACCTCTCCCCCAAATTCCAAAACCCATTACAAAAGAAGATTTGAGGACTACACCTCCAGAGACTATTCTGAAGATCTATATGATTATCCCTGGCTACATAGTTACTTTCTAAAAAACACCCATCCCCCAGGGGCTTCTGAAGCAAGTGACTGCCAGCAGCACTTTTAGAAATACTAGAGACAGTCTGAATCTGAGTGTACATAACCACAAGGCTGTTTTACCCACACTGTAGCATGATGATCTCCAAAGAAATGTCTGTATAAAAGGTGCTTTCTTATGTAGAAGAGTTAGAAAGAAAAAGAAAAAGGGAAGCAAAGGAGAAAGAAAGGAAAGAGCCAACCAGTCACACTCCCAACTAGCCTGCCATCTCAGGCAATCCTTTTGTCTCCCAGGCACCCAGCACATGAACATCGGCTCCTGCAAAGGAGAAGGGCCAGGCTGGGCTCACTAACTTCCAGGGTGCAGTACAGAGCCCCAGTGAGTCACAGGCAAAGTGGGATCAGGTGTGATCCCCAGACTCACAGACTCAAGCAGCTTCCTCTGCCTAGAAGTGTGAGAACATAGCTAGCTCTCAGCAGCAGGCAGGGCCCCAGAGGACACTATACCATGAGGAAGCCAGGGGACCCAGAAGATCTAAGAAAAGCAGACTTTCTGAGAGAGCCCAGTGCTCTTCTGGCCTGAAAAATAACACTATGGTTTAAATTAGAGGTTGGGCAAGAGTGTGAGTGAAGAGGTAAAATCCCGCCCACAGTATAAAGGAAAGTGTTCAGTGCAGGTATAACTAAAGGTGCAAGCCTTGCCCAGTGTGATCTAGGCCCTGGCACGTTGGCAACACTGCTCCCTTGGTAAATGGAGAATTAAAGCACCACTTCCTTTGGAGTCTGTGTTAAAGTCTTTGGTGACCCAGGGGGAAAATGGTGCGTGAAAGTAAAAACTATAGCTCTAAAAACCCACAAAGACTAACCAGAGGGTGCCTGAAGATAGGGTACAGAGTAAAACATCCATCTGAACTCTGAGAACTCTAGGTGGGACCCAGTGCTGAGGCATCTTCTTCACTACCTTCTGTGTATGAACCTTTCCTTGAACAGAGAGTGAACAGAGAGAATGAGGGTCCTCTTGGCTACCAAGATCCTGGGAAGCACTCACCCTTTTTACTTGATATAGTCAGGGTTACATACTCAGAGAGCATCTTAGGTACTCCAGACAAGTCTATACTTCATGTGTTAGGCAATGGTGCAAGCTTTGTGATTGCATGTTATATGCAGTCTGCACCACAATTTGCCGCTAGGGGGACTTTCACTTTGATGAGCATATCAAATGTCTGTCATGTGTTGCCATCACAGAGCCTGGTTGTGAATGCTCCTGGGGCTACCACACCCCTCCTTGAGATCCTTGTCCTTACCTAAAGGCTTGAGGCTCATTTCATCTGCAGGTAGGAATCCCAACATGGTTTAGTGAGTGGTGTGTTAATTTTCCACTTGGATGTTACCTTGAGCAAACCTCAGGTGATTCTAGAAAAGTCTGTCTTGTGAAACTGTTTAGGAAAGGGTACTTTCCATCACAAGCATTGGTGCTTTCATATAATTTTCCAGAGCTGATTCACATGTACTGGTGTACACAGTCACACTGTACGGGTATGCAGGCATGTGTGCTGATTCACGTGTACTGGTGTACACAGTCACACTGTACGGGTATGCAGGCATGTGTGGGCCAGAGGTCAACTTCAGGTATTCTTCGGGAGTCACTCATTTTTGAGACAATGCCTCTTTTGGGGATCTGAGGCTCATCAATTAGGCTGGATCTTCCTGTATGAGCCTCCCCATTGCCAAGATGGTAAGTGCCTGACTTTGTATGTGGGTGCTGGGGACAGAAACCAGCTCCTCATGCTTGTGCGTCAAGCACCTTTACCATGGAGCCATCTGCCTGGCCCCAGGAATGATTTTCATCAAGGCACCCTAAGGATAAAAAGGAGAAAAGTTGATGATTGAGCTGGGATAGCACATGCAGGCTGGGCCCACCCTATGCAAATGGGAACAGAGTCATTCTACTTACGGAAGAAGTGAAGAAAAATAAGACACACAACACAGAGTACCAGCTGACATAAAACATGAACAAAAAAATGACTTCTGCGAAGATCTGACATAACAGCATAACCTATAAAGGCTGGTTAATACGGTCTCATACACCTATGTAACTCTGTCACTCCCGATTTCATTGGGTCATCACGAGAGTTAAGCAGATATAAGTAAAGCACTTAGGACAGTGCCTGGCACCTAGTGAGAGATGTCCAAGTACTGTATCCTCTTACTAACTAATAATAACACAGAATAAAGGAATGCTCTATAGCAATAGCATGAAGTCAAAAGGCAAGTGGAGCATACTGCCTCGAGGAATGGCATACCATCTAACCACACACACCAGCTGTTCGCCCTCTGGAGCCTTCCTAGCTGGCCCCTCCCACATTCGCTGTTGCTCTTTCCTGCTGACTCATCACTCTTGACCTTCAGCCCACAGTTTGCTCCTGGGCCTTGGTTACTAAACAAAATCCTCCAGAGTTTCTTGAAAAGTCTTTTGTAGACTATTTTCCAGCTCTCTCAGAGAATATTCCCAGACAATATTCAGATCTGCCCCATCTCATCTAGCTATAACCTACTATCTTCCTTCCCATTCATCAAGACATAGGCAGGTGGAGCAGCTCAGGCCTGGAACCCTAAGCACTAAGGAGGAGAAGCAGAGGGGTCACAGCTGTAAGCACAGCAGGACCCTATCTTAGCAACAACAAAAGAGGAGCTAGAGGCCTCTGGACAGGCACTACATACATTGGCCTGTGTCCATAACCAAGACCAAGACCTTTGCAGCCCTGGATGCTGGGCCCTCTGAGTGTCCTGGGCTCTCTGCCATGTCTAACCCTGTAGATACAAACATGCAGCACGCCTGCACTTTCTGTCTTCCACACTTCCTCCCTCTGCCTCCCTCTCCTCTCTTTACTGGCCCAGGAGCCTGTCACTTTCTCACATCTGCTTATTCCTGAAGCCACTGGACTCTCCCACCGCCACTTGGCGAGTCTGCCCCGAAAGAGTTCTCAGTGAATGTGTTGGTGCTGAAGCTGAGGGATGTTTCTCCATCATCAATTACTTCCTATCTCCACCACATCTGGCTTGGTTCCTGCCTCCTCAAGAGTCTCTCCTGCCTTGGCTTGCCTCTGGCTTTCCGTCTTCTCGAGCTCCTTCCCATGCTCTGCCGGCTCCTCTTCTGCCCTTCTAGACTTACTCCGCCCCAGTCCTGTCCTTGATCATCTGATCTTCTCTTTCCTGGACGCTCTTGCTGACAGCTCCAAAGCCCGTTCTCCAGCAGATGTGCCCTTATTTATCCAATTGAGTTTTCTATATTCCTTAAGCTCCTTAAGCCGGAGATGACCAGTCAGGCTCATTAGCCTGCTCCTTGGGTGTCTCATCTGAATGGCTGCCATCATTATTTACTAAGTGTTGAAGCCAGAAACCCAGCTTTGTGCTTGGCTTTCCCTTGCCCGTCAGTCCTGAACCACCTGCCAGCTGGCCTCACTGTGCCTCTATTTACAACTCCAGCTCCTTCCTCTGTGATGTTCAGAATAAAATTCACATTCAAACACTGAAGCCTTGACCCCAATTAGCCCATTATCTCTTAGGGCACAGTTCCTGTCTCCCACTCCAGCATTTCCATCTCTCATCAGGTCCCAAATATCCACAAACCAGACTGTCAATTCCCACGTTCCTGGGTTTCCTGACACCCACCTCTGGGGTTTTAATCTGCAGTCCTCCTGCTGATGTGCTCTGTGCTCTGTGCTCTGGAGTAAACCACTCAAGGAGTGACTGTTGTTCAAAACTTCACAACTATTAAGTTTCTAAGTCATGCGTTACCTGTTTAATTCTGTCCACCGTAAGACACCCTCACCCCAGCAGCCCGAGTCAACTGCTTCTCTTGTGCAGGATTCAGTTCCCTGAAAGTTTGATTGCTGGTTGACCTGCAAGTCTCCCTCACTACTCTGGGACCTTGATTGATTAGAATCCAATCCACCTTTCACCTCTAGCTTCCAGTACGTCATCCAATGGTACTTGGCAAATGCTTTCACCCACTGAGCCATCTCCACAGCCTAAAGGTAATTCTTGTGAGAGGACCATTGTAAAACAGGCCTGACTCCCTCCCACCCCCTATGCTCCTTCTTGCTCCTCCATGTGCTCCTGTCTGGCTAGCTGCACCTTGCTGAGGTGCATGCAAAAGCACCCTCGCTCAGCATACACAATGTTACCTGGACCTTGACCATCTATAACTGTGAGCTAAATGAACCTCTTTCTTCTGAGGTCAGTCCATTTCTGGTACTACATTCTGGTAACAACAGGCTGAATACACTCAGTACTCAGGACAATATTCCCATGACAGATATTCTGAATAGGTGAGAATTCTAAAGAACAAAAAAGGAACTGCCATTATCAATTTTCATTCAGTCTTCCTTTCTCTAGATTCAATTACCTCACCTCCTTTAGCTATTCCATAAATGGCAACATGCTGGATGAGCAAATTTCAATTTTACACGAAGTTATTAGACTCTCAAATGAGATTTGTAATTGGCATTCATAAGAAATCAATTATTAGCAGTTGTTGCAGGTGCTCTTTCTCCATGGTCAGCTTTCTCAAGTGTTTATGCTGCTCTAAGAAGCAGCCAGCACCACCTGCCGTCCATGTCCAGGCCAAGGCCATTCTGCCCCACAAGAGCTTTCTATGCCAACTCTTAGGGTGTTAGGACCAGTCTTCATTTTCTGTTTAACTAATTTCAATGTAACAGTGGCCTAGTTGTAGAATGTATGGGCTTCTAAGGGGTCAGGAGAACAGCCTGGCCTCAGCCAGTGCAAACTGGTTATAACTAGTACCTTAAAACATATGCTCCTAAGCAGTACTTCAGCATAAGCCAGCCTGGGGTCTGAATCTAGGGCCCTTGATGAGGCCAGAGTCCAGATACAACATCCCTAGACCAGGAGAGACCACCGCCTGCAGCCACAGATACCAGCAAATCAAAGCCCTTTCCCCTGGCTTGGAGGAGTGTCTGAGAAAAAAAGTATGCAAGGTTTTCCTCTCCATAAGAAAATTGGACTTGCCTATTTCAACCTGTTCCCGGAGGCTGTGTCATTATTTCCATGACATCTTTTCCCCTTCCCCCAAGAGAAAATTGCAGAACCCTGAGCCTAGAGGCAACCCCAATTCTTGACCCTGAACCAGGCCACACCCCAACAGTGGAAAATAAACAATGATACATTTAGTGTAAAAATATTTTACAATTCTTTTTAAATAATCAACTTCATTCCATAAATCTGGTCATATGAAACAAATTTATGTTTTAAATTGGTCATCTCTAGAAAACAAAATATCTTGAAACAATTATAGCATAAGGCACTAAATATAGAAATTATAGGCTAAAATGTGAAATTAATTAGGACAAACAACTTTCAGGCTATCCTTTCAACTAGAAATTAAGTCTTTACAGTTGTCTTAAGAGAAGAAAAAAGAAATTAAGTCTTTGGAGAGTTTAATTTTCATCTATCACCATCATTGTTATGTAGTCCCTGTAATTGATGGAATTCGATTCAGAATCAATTGCAGCAGACAACATTTCTTCCATTTCCTCTTGAGAAAAAGGCTCACCTGGAGAGACAAGAAGGGGAGAACATCATTTATAGTCAGGAGGCTTTTTTCTCTTTCCACCAGCCAGCTTCACTGCCATGGGTCTAGTTTTTCCTCCACTGGAGCTGTACAGCCAAAATAAGAGAATCCAGAAGCTCAAAAGGCACACTGCCATACACTCTGCAAGGCTGCAGATTTACTACCCTGCTGGTACCTATAGACTATGTCATTTCAGTCAAAACAGCAAGAGTACATAAAACACCATGAACAAAGTTGTTTATTCACTTACATTAAAATTATTGAAATTGAAAAAGTAATTGCTTGAAGCTAAAGTCTTATAAGTGAATCTAATTATTATGTTTAGTAAAACTATGGAGAGATGATTAAATGTTAGCTATTGCTAAAGAGAGATCCAGGCACTTGACCACTACATCAGGTCTGTCTCAATCACACTGCCTTAACCCTACCATAGATACCACTCATCAATCAGTATAACCCCCTACACTCCCGCCTTGTTTCTGTCCGGGCTAGTGTTGATGTCAGATGAAATCAAAATTCGGAGGGAAAATCTGTGAGCTTTAGTTGGATTCAGGTAACACTTGAGAGCATCTTAGAAACTGGCTTCACCAGGTAGGACACAAACTTCAAAAGAATGTAGAAAAAGCTGCAGACTATTTAAGACAGAACTATGTCCCATTGTTAAAGAAAAATACAGGGCATCCAGGCCATCAGGCTAGACAAGGAAAAAGTCCTGTGCAAAGGCTTGAGGAGGTTACTATTTTGTTAAGGTTTCTATTGCTGTAAAGAGACCTTATGACCATGGCAACTCTTATAAAGGAAAAAACAGCTAATTGAGTGGCTTATGGTTCAGAGTTCAGTCCATGATCAGCATGGTGGAACATTGCAGCCTACAGGCAGACATAGTGCTGAAGAAGAAGTTGAGAATTCTACAGGTAACAGGAAGTGAACTGAGACACTGGGTGTGGCTTGAGCATATGAAACCTCAAAGCTCACCCCCACAGTGACACACTGCCTTCAACAAGGCCATACGCACTCTAACAAGGCCACACCTTCTATTAGTGCCACTCCCTATGAGCTTATGGAGGCCAATTACATTCAAAATAAGGCCATAGCTACTACCTTATTAGCCTTAGACACTTGTCACCCTCCACAGTACTTTCTATGCTGGGACTCAATTACCAGTATAGAGCTCATACAGATAAGTAGGAACTTGTTTGTTTTCATTTTTAATTTCTGTTTTGTTTTGTTTTGTTGTTGTTTGAAAAAAAGTCCTGTGGTGTTCAGGAGTCTGACTTCAAACTTGGGTTTTTCTTACCTTGGCCTTTCTGAATGCTAGGTTCATATATATGTATCACCACATATAAATGGTAACTTATAGGTACCCACTTCCTAAGAAAGAATTCATGAAACATCAAAGTGACAAATTCTGGATTTTTGTTACCTGGCTATTAGATAGTAAATAAACTGCCAAGTAAACTTGAATGTAAGTCTCAAAAGGACACTAATAATGGGTGGCAGGTGTACTGGTACACATCTGCAGTCCAAGCACTCAGGCTGCTTGGGAGGCAGACAGCAGGCTGATCTCCAAGTTCAAGGCCAGCCTGGTCTATAGAGTGAGTTCCAGGACTGCCAGGCTACATAGAGAAACCCTGTTTCAAAAACAAACAAGAAGTAACCAAGGTCTAAGAAACAGGTTAGTGACAGAATGATTATCTACCTTGTGCAAGGTCCTGAAGAGTCCCTGTGTGGGAGGAAGGGATGGACAGAGAGAGGGAAGAAGAGAAAACAGCCAATAGCCAGCAATCACTGACTACCACTGTGGGACGGGCACATAGTCAAGGTTATCTCTGAAGAGGGAAGAACTACCTTCTCCATTTATAACACATAAGCAATGCAGTCTGCCCTGCAAGTGAGTGGAAACTGAGTCTGAAGGCCGGAGCACTCCACTGCACTACCAAACTAAGCCTTGCTCACAGCAGTCACTGCCACACTGGACAAGGAAAGAGCTGCACAGTATTTGATTGAAGACAGCAGGAAACGGCTCAGCACTGAAAAGCACAAGCTTGGAGGACAAGCATCACAAAGTCAAGTTCTGGCCCTCTTACCAGTTTGCTGATCTTAAGCAGGTAGTTTAACCTCTTTTCCCCATCTACACAATACAGATGATGGTCATACTCTCCACCCATGGGCTCGGCACAGGACTAAATGTGTTATTACTCATATAGCATTTTTTCAAACATCTGACACATCCCTGATGCAATATACGTCCTAGACACATATAAACTCTATCTTATAGGTACTTGATTCAATATGGTTTACAGTATTTATTTTACAATCTCTTGGGCATTTAGAATGTACACTCTTAAAGATGTGTTGACTACTGTGTGGACACTATGAAAGAACTGTGGAAGTACCTTTATAGTCCCAAAACTTAGATATACTTAAAAACAATTTGGAATTTTCAAAACCAAAATGTCACTTCTTAGCCAGCACTCAGAAGGCAGAGGCAGGTGGATCTCTGAGTTCAAGGCTAGCCTGGTCTACAGATGAGTTCCTGGACAAACAGTGATGCACAGAGAAACCTATCTCTTAAAAAAAATCACTTCTTAAACAACTATACTTGGAGAAAGGGCATATTACATCCAATAATAATGATACAATATGATAACATGTGCATCTTATGTGTACCTATCAAATATACTGCCTTATCAACATGGAAGAAACTGAATAATGTTGACTAAATAACTGAAACCATTTATATTGTATTCTGAGAACTGATACAGGCTCTATTTATTAGGGTGTCCGACAGTGCAAGAACCCTGCAAGCACTCATCCCTGGAAATTCTCATAAAGCACCTTCCTGCCTGTGAATGGCACAGCCATGTTGGCCCTACACACAGTGCTGCCAGTGCCTGACTTCACTGTTTCAGTTCACAGCATTACTACCATTGACATCCATGGTCCAGGGTAAAGTCTTGATGTTACTTTATCCTTATCTCCCATTTTTGTTCCCTGCTCTGTTAGTCACCATGGCCTAAGTGAATCAATTCCCTTTCTCTATTCCCTAGGCCAGGCCAAGCCATATCAGAGAACCTTGGGGATCTTGAAGGATCTCACTAGCTGAACCTGTCTCACTTATGTACAAACCAACCAGCACCAGAATCACTTTCCCACAGCCCTGCTGCACTGGGTGACTCAGTCCTACTCTCCACCACCCAGGGGATAACCTCAACTCAAGAGCAGGCCTCTACAAATTAGCCCCAGCCCACATCCATCCTTTCCCTATTGTTGACCAACAAGACTGGCAGGCTGGCTGAACTCAGCTTCCTCCGGGTGCCTGCCTGGTGCCTTTCTTCCAGATTTTGTTCCTATTGCTTTATCCACTTCCGACAAACCAACTTCATCTGTCTTCATCCAACTACTCATCTGTTCATTCATAGCTCATTTGTTGAGACACATATTGACACCTATGACATGTGAGGGTACTATAACACATAAGATCTTATTATGCCTGCCCTCAATCATTCACCCTATCTTCTAAAGCAAAGCATGGTAGCTCCTGTCTGTAAATCCCATTTAGAGGCTGAAGCAGGAAAATTGCCTTGAGTTTAATGCCAGCCTGGGATACACAGTAACCACCTGATTCCCCTGAGTTACAGAATGCAACCCTGTCTCAAACAAATAAATCTTCTCAAGGAAACTCTTTTCTCTGCATTGATCTTCTGATAGTTATTTGTCTAATGGTTCATATTGATCTATTTCACAGGTTAGCTTTGCTTCCCCAGTAAGACTATAATATGCTCAAGAAAGGGATCAGATTCCAGTATCGTTACCACCCACTGTGCTTTACCAATAAACATACAATAGGCACACTAGGAGTCACTCAATCTCATTGGCTGTTTTTATTAGTTTCATGTGGCCCAATATACTTTAGGGTTTACTTCCTTTCATCCTTGGTTAATTATTAAAGTTAACCACTCAGATGATTTTAACATAGTAGGTGATACTGGATAGCAGCTATGACTGTCACATTATTCCTCTCTCATTTTCTGTTTCCTGTTGGTGAACTGAGTTAAAATGGCCAAGCCAGGTGTGCATAGAGCTTCCAATACTGATCACCTTGCTCAAAATGATACCCATGTCCATGCTTTCAAATGATGTGTGACTGCTGCATCATGCAAGACTTGGACTATGCATCTGAGAGCTGAGCAGTGGAAGCAGAACCCCTCCCTTAGTACAGGGTGTGTGTGTGTGTGTGTGTGTGTGAGAGAGAGAGAGAGAGAGAGAGAGAGAGAGAGAGAGAGAGAGATGAAAACAGTATTAAAGACTGTCCATCAAGCTGCTTACAGTCAGGGGAAACACATGCATATACTGATGTAAAAAGAGAACATTTGAAGAAAATATATAAGTATTTGTAGGAGGTCCCATTATCATAAGGAAATACAGTTTTGTGTGAATTCACATTTGTGTTTCACCTTTAGGCTATATTGTTTGCATCTTTACCACCTAAGAAGGTCTTTTAAAAGAAACTTTTATATATTATAATTCAAATCTTCCGTCTAAAAAGGCATTGGTATATGATTGACAGTTCATGTTCTTTAAGTGGCATGTCTTTTATTCAGGAAATATTTTTAATACTTATTTTTATTTTATATGTAAATTGGTATTTTGCCTGCATGTATAACTGTGTAAAGGTGTCAGATCTTGGAATTACAGACAGTTGTTAGCTGCCACGTGGATGCTGGGAATCAAACTCAGGTCCTCCGGAAGAACAGTCAGTGCTCTTAACGACTGAGCCATCTCTCTAACCCTATTCAGGAAATATTTTAAGTGAATAAAGTAAACTCAATTTATAGAAGTAATCATTATACTTTTATTATACAAAATCAAATACAAAACCAAAACAAAACGATAAGAATAATAAATAAGTATTTAAGTAAATAATTACTTTTCAAGTATCAATTGCATAATTGTTTAAAACTTATTAATTGGGGCTGGAGAGATGGCTCAGTGTTGTATTTGGCTTCTGATCTGAACTTTCTGGTCTACCCTTGAGGTTCAAACTCACTGGCAGCCCTACTGCTGCTTAGGCCCAAATAATCACAAACAGGCTTATATTAATTTTATGCTGATCAGCCTAGGGCCCAGGCATATAACTTGCTAGCTCTTTAGTCTTAAACTAACCCATCTCTATTATCCTGTTCAGCCATGTGGCTTGATACCTTTTCTCAGCAGCATTTCCTCTGCATCTCCCAGCATCTCTGGCAATTCTGTGGTATCTATGTTCTGCTCTAAGATGTTCCCAGAGTTTCCTTAGTCTGGTAGCCCCACCCACATTTCCTGTCTGCCTCTGGCCAATCAGATTTTTATTAAACTAGTAGGTGGGACAATCATTTAAAATGTAACACAATCCCACTACATTTCCCATTTTTCTCTTTTTAAAAAAAGAAGAACCCCAAATCTAATATCTTTTTGTTTCTTCCCATTACCTTTAATGACTTATAACCAACACTGTAAACAAACACAAACATCCATAATCCATTTTTGGGAATATGGGCATAGTTCTCTAGGCTACTTCCTGCTGAATGGGAGAACTGGAAAAACCGATGAGACCCAAAGAAAATTTAAGATTATGGATAAGTCTTTAGTGGAGTAGTCTCTAAGACTAGGTCATCTCAGCCAGTCTCCTTGAAGTTGTTTTGGATGTAGAGCTCAGAGGAAACTTCAATAGAGGTATTGGTTCATATGGGCCATCCATTTCCATTGAAGACTTTTCAGGGGTCTTCCTTGATCAAACTTTATTTTCTTTAACTGAGAATAAATCCACAGTTTCTCATTTTCTGTAGAAATAAAGAGAAAACCTCTTCTCCAAAGTAGCATATCTTTTGACTTCAATTTTAAAGTCAACTCATTTACAAAATATATAGGCTGAATTAATTCAGGAGCATATATAATCAAATGTCTTTTAGCAGCTTTAACTACTTCGTTTATAGTCAAAAAATTTAAAGAAGACAATAACACACAGTATCTAGACTCTCTTTGTATTTTCCACTTTTATGTGGCTATTTCCTTTTACTCTATTTTTTAAGGACTTTCTCTGTCCTTTTTCCTTTTTTATTTTCTCTCTCCATATATTTTAAACATATCCTAAACCATTTACAGGTTTATTTTTTAATCTGTCTCTACTGTACATCTCTTATCTTTTCTGTTTCTGATCAAATCTTTGCTTGGCTAGGGTGGCTGACCCTCCCAGATGTCTCTATTTCTTTCTGTTTTTTGATCACACCTTTAATCTGCCAAGGTTTGGCTAAGGATTAAAGTCATCACAAGGGTGGCTGACTTGCTCCACCAAGCTCCTAGTCTAGCTGAAGTTTAGCTTTTTAGCAAGGTACTGGTAGGACCCACAATTATCACTCTGGGGAATTTTAGGGTCCAGATAATCACCAAGCAAAGCACTGCCTTGTGCTGCTCATTAATTCCATTTAAGTATTTGGCAACAAAGCCTATTAAAAGACTTACAAGTGTTTTGCCTCTAAAGCTGAATGAGGAAACTTAAAAAAGCCACACCTCTGCTTGCCTCCAGCAAACAGAGCTGATCCAAGAAAATGCTGCCACTACTAAGAATCAATCTTTGTCTCTGTTCCTTTTTGCCTGTGAGAACAGAAGCCTTAAATCCACCATATGAAGCTTGTTTCTTACACTGAGTCTTCTCTGAATCTTCTCTGAGACTTCGGGAACTGGCCGTGGTGCAGCTTAGCTGCACTCCAAAGCCCACTATTTTGTAGCCCAAGCCTATATACCTCACCAGGGAGTCTCAGTACTACAGCTCATGTGAGAGACACAACTCCCGGAAGCTGTTTTTGACTCTGATTCTGTGCTCTAGAACCATTTTTAATCTTTCTCAAGCTTTATGTGGATGTATACCACCCACATTGGGCACCATTTGTTGTATTATGTTTCTGGTCCAGACTTCCTGGTCTAGCCCAGAGGTTTGGACGCACTCTTAGCCCTGCTGCCACTCAGGCTCAAATAATCACACAGATACTTATATTATTTTTATGCTGATTGACCTAGCTTGCTAACTCTTTACCCTTAAAATAACCCATTATTCTTATACTGTTCGGCCATGTGGCATGGTACATTTTCTCAGAACAGCATATCGGCTTCTTTCCTCTGTGTCATCTCCTGGGAACTCTGCAGCATCTGTGTCTGTTCTAAGATATTCCCAGGGGTTTCTTTAGTCTGGTAGCCCTGTCCACACTTCTTGTCTGCCTTTGGCCAATCAGCATTTTTTATTAAACCAGTAGGCAGGAAAATTATTTACAATGAAACAGAATACAATCCCCCTACAGCTCAGCAGTTAAGACCATGCACTGTTGTTGCTGAGAACCTGCGTTAAGTTCCAAGTGGCAACCAACTGTCACTTAACTACAGAGGGTCATGATGCTTCTGGCCTCTATGAGTACCGCACTCACAGACACAGTCACACACACACACACACACACACACACACACGCAGACATGTAACAAAAAATTTCTAATGCTATTATCTTTGTATAAACTACTCTTATATGGAATAAAGCCCTCTGACCTTCCTCAGTCATGAACTTGATCAGCTCTTCCTTAGTCAGAAACCCTCGTCTGGTTGGATCCAAAACCTGAAAAAAGTAGATATATCTTCTTTGTTGAATAAATTCTATATGATGAATTAATTTTTTACATATACATGAATAATCTGGAGCTCACCCACCTCGAAAGCCCTAAGGAGGACATCTTCAGCAATTGGTCTGTATCTGTAATTTTACAAGAAAGTGAGTTAATGCCAGCATATCTATCCCAGTCTCTACATGATAAATGACTGCATTAAACAAAATAAAAACCACTAACATACTAGGCTAATGGCATTTCCCTCAATGAAATTTCTTTGGATTTCTAGATATGAAAGCCAACAGTACCTATCCCACAGGAATGTTTGGTATTACTTATTAGCATTTCTCATCCATATGAAAATAAATTTAGGACCAAAACCTCTACAATCAATCAACTGTAGTATATGAATGCTTTACTTATGCTAGAAAAGTAACTAGTGTTAATTTTTACTTTAAAATGATAATTCACAATTAAATATAACTATAACATTGTTCTTTTTGTAGCTCCTCTGCCTTTTCACTATACCTTCCTTAGATTAAAAAATACTAGCATGGTTGATATTTATAAGCACTTCCCTACAACAGCCTGAAGTACACTGAGAGGCTACAGAAAACTACCCTAAGATATATACTGAGTAAATAAAATATAAAAAGCCAAGTGGTTTGTTTTGTTTTGAGGCAAAATTCTGTTGCTCAGGACAACCTGAAACTATGTAACTAAAGCTAACCCAAATTTGTGACAATCCTCCTGCCTCAGCCCCAGTGCTGAAATTACTGACATTAGGCAGCATAGCTGATCAAGTCAAATGTTCTCAAATTAATGTAATTCTAGTTATTGTGCCTTAAAATTGGATACACTTTCTTACTTTCTTTCCAGAAGTACTCTGGTCATCACTGGAAGAAATTTTTCATATCGAATATATCCAGTGGGTTCTTCTTCCTCTACCTAAACAATTAAAAACAGTCATTCAACAAATATATTGAGAAAGTACTTTTTTCAAACACTGAGCCAAGTGCTGGAACTTGATAAGAACATGGGCACAAGTGCAGCTGTGGAGCTTGTTTTCTGTAAGAGAGACATAGAAATGAAAACACCACAACAGCAATAGCTGGGGAGTCAGCTATCAGCAAAGTGCTTGTCATGCACCCACGAGGACCTGAGTTCCATCCCTATTACTCACATCAAAAACAGGTATGTAATGGCAGCACAGTGGCTGTCACTCGAAGTTAACCTCTGCCATGCGCACTCACACACTGCAAATATGGTACCAAGTATCCAGTTTGGTTTTACTATATAGGGTAACCTCAAACTTGAGTGATCCTCCTGCCTCAGCCTCCCATTTTGGTGGTATGCCAGACATGAACCATCATGCCTGGCTTGAATGTCTAATTCCAGATATATGGAAACACCATGAATAAAGATGTGTGGGCCTAGAGGAGCACAGAGCATAGGAAACATCTCAAATCAGGGAAGTCAGTAGTGTTTGGGTTGGTTACTCAAGGGCAAGAAGAAGCTGTAAGGCTGGAGCACAGATCCCAGCATGGGCAGTTCTTCAAGGTGAGGCTGGAGGGAGGCCTTATCATCCACAGGAGAGCCATTCCCTGTTGTCCTGAGAACAGTGTGAAACCACTGATGGTCTCATAGGTGTATGTTCTGAAAGGTCACTCTGTTGTGGGTAAAATAGCTTCTTCGGACAAAGGGTGATGGTGCAGACTGGAATGGTGGCCATGAGGAGAGTGAGTGTGTGACCAGGAGACCTTTAAGAAGACTGACAGAGTGACAGCATTCACCCATTTCAGATAACGGAGAGAAGGCATCAAAGATTACTCCCAGATTCTGACTTACACAAATGCACCATTTCCTTGAAATGAAGAATACTGAATGAGCTCAGATTACATCCTGTCAACTTCTCAAGGACTGACTTAGATCTCAAACAATTCTTGTACTCATGAGATACTTGTGAGTAAAAAACTAAGTTAAGAGAATACCATTCTAAAAATGAGAGCGTCTGGCACCCAGTATGACAGGATTAGAAGGAAACAGGTCTTTCTGCCTCCAGGTTCAACTATGACAGACTCACTGACCAAAACTCTACTGACCTTAACTGCCACACCAGGCAATTTATATGGTACTATAAATTTTACACTCTCTTTCAAAAATTCTATTTAAAGGCTCATAGATTTCAATCCAACAGATGAGTTTCAAAGAGATTTATTGTTTCAACAACAAGAAAAAATCTATAGGTAGCTATTAAGTAAAATGCACTGTCATCAAATGACAGCTATTTTTAATGTTCATATGAGATTCATACCTAGTGTGAGTAGAGTCTTCAGACTCCATTATCAGAGAAAGTCAAACCCATCTAGGGACAACATGCTTCAGAATTTCTGTATCACCAGTGTGTGAACAGCTTCTTCAGCTTCCTCTAGTCTGAACTGAGTATTTTGACAATCCATGTTAACATAGCTCTGTTGTACTTGAGCAGTAATCTGAAACTCTCAGAACACAGAGACTTAAAAGTTAACTATCTGGATGTGAGTGCAACTCAATGATAGAGTGTCTATGGACTCTGGGGTTTAAACCCCAGGATAGACTTTTTAAAAGGTAATCTCTTATATCTCCTAAAATCTTCAGAGAATCTACGCCTCTAAGTCTCACCAACATGGCTGCCTAAACATGACCCAAATAAGGAAACAAGATACACATGCCAACAGGAAACAGGCAAACCTCAGGAAGCCTCAATCCTAGACAAAGAACTATAAACTCCTAATAATATGCTGCTGCACTCATAGATCAGTGCCTTGCTCAGCCATCATTAGAGAAGCACCCTCCTGTAGTAGATGGGGACAAACATGGAGAACCACAACCAGACAGTGTGCAGAGAGTGAGATGGAGTACACAGTCGGTAATGGGATGTCTCCATCAAATTCCTTCATCTGAACTCACAAAGACTATGGCAGCATTCACAGGGCCTGCATGGGGCTTGTGCTGCGTCAGGAAGTGGACACATGCCCCATCCAAACACTATCTCCAATTAATAACCACTCATAAATGAACAATTAACTTTATGCAGTAGAGTCTTACTGGAGATACAAACCATTCTTAAGAGCAGGCACTACACCCAGCAGTATATGGCCAACAGAAAACAAATTCAATGGCATTTTTGGAGGCTCTTTTTTTTTTAAAATTACAGGTCTTTTGCATATATATTATGGCTTCCAATTCTGTGTTTTATTATTGTTGTTATTATTATTTTAGGTGTCCATTTGTTTTATAAGGAGGAAAAGAAAAAGCGTGTGGATTTAGGTGACAGAGGAGGTAGGAAGGTCCTGGGAGGAGTTAGGAAAGAGGAAACCATAATCAAAATACATTATATGGAAAAAATCTAGGGGTTTCCACTGCTCAGATGCAGGCCACGCCAGTCAAAAGAACAGTCAAGAGGCCTACCTGCCTAGGAACCCTCCTACACCCTCATTTTGGATCCCAAAGATCCAACCTGCTATCACCCCTACCCATCCCACCACACCCCCTTCCTACTGCCATGCCCCTTCCCCTACCTCAGAATACCTGATGCTCAGGTACAGGTCACACCAGCCAGAAAATAGATAGGCAAACTCAGGCAGACACTCACTGCTGGACCAGAGACCACACCAGCCATGGGCAGGCCACCCACAGAGCTCCTCCACTCTCTTGGTGCCCATCCCCCAGCACTATCCCTAATCCCCACTCCCCTCATCATCATCATGTACTATCCCCAACTTTGATCCCCTGCTGCACCAAAGGTCAAGTTAGCTGCCAGAAGTTCAGCCCCCAACTTGGACAGAGACTCCCTGCTAGAACAGAGGTCACACTGGCAGCCAGATATCCAAAAACAAAGACCAGAAGACCAAAAGGGAAACAGAAATGAAGTAACAAAATACCCACCCAACAAAGACAAACTCAAAAACCAGCACCTAGACCTATAATCATCCCAAACCCAGATGCCTAAATGCCAGTGTAAGAACACAACCAACAACAGCCAGAGCAATATAGCACCATCAGAGCCCAGCTATCCTACAACAGCAAGACCTGAACATTCCAACAGAGCTGGAGCACAAGAAAACTATCTTAAAACCAACTTTATAAATATGACAGAAGCCCTTAAAGAAGAAATTAATAAATCCCTTAAAGAAATCAAGGAAAACACAAACAATTGAAGAAAATGAATAAATCTCTCAAAGAAAGCCAGGAACAGGCCAATCAGCTGGCTCAGCTGCTAGAGCACTTGCTATACAAGCCTGAGGTCCTGGAACCTAACACAAAGTACAGAATTCAAGATCATGGAAGTTGAGAACTTGCACTGTAGTGCAGTGCCCCCCCCCACACAAAATGACAATAATAATAAATTAATTTTTTTAAAAAGCCAAGAAAACATAAAGAAACAATTGGAAGAAATTAATAAATACCTTAAAACCAAAAAAAAAAAAAACCAAATAGATGAAACAAAACTGTTTTAAGACCTGAAAATGGAAACAGAAACAATAAATAAAACACAAACTGAGGAAATTCTGGAAATGAAAAATCTAGGTAAGTGAACAGGAACTACAGACACAAGAGTCACCAACAGAATGCAAGAGATAGAAGAGAGGATCTCCGGCATTGAAGATACAATAGAAAAGAAAATGTTATATCTAAAAAAAAAAATCCTAACCTAAAGGACATGCCTAAGAAGGCAAAAAAAGCTTACAGAACACCAAATAGATTGGACCAGAAAAGAAAGTACCTATACCACATAATAATCAAAACACTAAACATACAGAACCAAGAACAAATATTAAAGGCTGCAAGGGAAAAAGGCCAAGTAACATAAAGGAAGACCTATCAGAATTCTCAGTGGAGACTCTGAAAGCCAGAAAGGTCTAGACAGATGTCTTACAGACTCTCAGAGACCACAGATGACAGCCCAAGCAAAACTCTCAATCACCACAAATGGAGAAAAGAAGATAGCCCACGACAAAGCTAAATTTAAATAGTGTCTATCTACAAATCCAGCCCTACAAAAGGTACTTAGACAGAAAATTCCAACCCAAGAAAGTCAACCAGACCCATGAAAACACAGGAAATAATCTTACATCAGCAAAACAAAAGAAGAGATGAGCAACACACACACACACAAACCAAAAATAACAGGAATTAACAATCACTGATCATTAATATCTCTCACTATCACTGGACTCAATTCCCCAATTAAAAGACATAGGCTAACAGAATGGATGCAAAAACAGAATCCATTCCTCTGCTGCTGCATACACACTTCAACATCAAAGATCTATTTTCCAAGAAAATATTTTCCAAGCAAATAGACCCAAGAAGCAAGCTGGTACATCTATTTTAATATCCAACAAAATGAGCATCAAACCAAAATTAATCAAAAATTTTAAGGAAAGACACTTCATACTCATCAAAGGAAAAATTCACCAAGATGGTGTTTCAATTCTTAACATATATGCCCCAAATGCAAGGGCACCCACATTTGTAAAAGAAACATTACTAAAGTTTAAATCACACTTCAGACCTTACACATTAATAGTAGGAGACTTTAACACCTCGCTCTCACCAATGGACAGATCATACAAACAAAAACTAAACAGAAATAATGGAGCCAAGTGATGATATAAACCAAATGACCCTAACAGATATCTACAAAACATTCCACCCAAACACAAAAAAATATCTTCTTCTCAGCACCTCATGGAACCTTCTCCAAAATCTACCACAGACTAGGACACAAAGCAAGTCTCAACAGACACAATAAAACTGAAATAATTCCCTGTATCCTATCTGACCACCCATGTGTTAAAGCTGTATTTCAACAACAGAAACAGCAGCAAGCCTACAAACTCACTGAAATAGAACAACTCTATAGACAACAAGTCTATTGAATGACTACTGGGTTAAGGCAGAAATAAAAAAATTAAAGACTTTCTAGAATTCAATGAAATGAATGTGCAAAATACCCAAACTTATGGGCAAAATGAAAGTTGTGCTAAGAGGGAAGTTCAAAGCACTAAGAGCCTTCATAAAGAAATTGTGGGGATCTCACACTAGCAACTGAACAGCACACCCAAAAGCTCTAGAACAAAAGGAAGCAAACACCCAAGGGGAGTAGACACCAGGAAATAATCAAACTGAGGGCTGAAATCAATAAGATAGAAACAAAGAGAACAATACAAAGAATCAACGAAACCAAGAGCTGGTTCTTTGAGAAAGTCAAAAATCAATAGACAAATCCTTACTCAAACTAACTAAAAGACAGACAGAGAATAACTAAATAAATAAAATCAGAAACAAAAGGGGGACATAACAATAGACAGTGAGGAAAGGCAAAGAATCATTAGGTTATACTTCAAAAACCTGTACTTCATAAAATTAGAAAATCTAAAAGAAATGAACAATTTTCTTGACAGAGACCTCTTACCAAAGTTAAATCAAGACCAGATAAACATTTTAAACAGACATATAACCTCTAAGAGAATAGACGTCATCACTAAAAGTCTCCCAACCAAAAAAAAAAAGCCCAGGGCAGATGATTTTAGCACAGAATTCTACCAGACTTTCAAAGAAGACCTAATGCCAATACTCCTAAATCATTCCACAAAACAAAAACAGAAGAAACATTACCAAATTTATTTATGAGGCCACAGTCATTCTGATACCCAAACCACACAAAAATTCACA
Organism: Sigmodon hispidus; assembly: GCA_004025045.1. Taxonomy (NCBI): domain Eukaryota; kingdom Metazoa; phylum Chordata; class Mammalia; order Rodentia; family Cricetidae; genus Sigmodon; species Sigmodon hispidus. Next base: position 89,059 of record PVIH01005207.1, read on the forward strand.
AAGAAAGAATTACAGACAAATTTCCCTCCTGAATATTGATACAAAAATACTTGATGAAATACTTGCAAACCAATCTGGGCAGTGGTGATGCATGTCTTTAATCCCAGCACTCAGGAAGCAGAGGCAGGTGGTTTTCTGTAAATTCAAGGCCAGCCTGGTCTACAGAGTGAGTTATACAGGAAAAACTTTGTCTCAAACAACACAAAACAAAACAAAACAAAAAAACTTGCAAACCAAATCCAAGAACACACCAAAAGATCATTCACCATTATCAAGTAGGCTTCATCCCAGAGATGAAAATCTGTCAACATAATACACCATATAAACAAACTGAAAGAAAAAAAAACTCATGATCACCTTGTTAGATTTGAAAAGGTCTTTAACAAAATCCAACACCCCTTCATGATAAAAGTCCAAAAACTCAGGGATATAAAGGGCACACCTAAACATAATAAAGGCAATTTTATAGCAATTCTATAGCCAATATCAAATTAAATGGAGAGAAATTCAAAACAATTCCACTAAAATCAGGAACTAGCCAAGGCTGCCCCTCTCCCCATAGCTATTCAATATAGTCCTCAAAGTTCTAGCTAGAGCAATTAGACAACTGAAGGACATCAAGTGGATACAAACTAAAAAGAAGTCAAGCGCTCACTGTTTGCAGATGACATGATAGTGTACATAAGCGACCCCAAAAATTCTACAGGGAAGTCATACAACTAATAACCCTTTTATCAAAGTGGCTGAATGCAAGATTAACTCAAAAATCAGTAGCCCTCCTATACACAAATGACAAACAGGCTGAGAAAAAAATCGGGGCGGGGGGGGGAACAACACGCTTCATGATAGCCACAAATAATACAAAATATCTTAAGGTAACTCTAACCAAGCAGGTGAAAGACCTGTATGACAAGAACTTCAAGTCTTTGAAGAAAGAAATTGAAGAAGCCATTAGAAGATAGAAAGATCTCCCATGTGTGCATGGATTGGTAGGATTAATACAGTAAAAAAAAAAAATGGTTCATCTTACTAAAAGCAATCTACAAACTCAATCTACAAAATTCCAACACAATTATTATAGACCTTAAAAGAACAATATTCAACTTTATATGGAAAAAACCCAGGATAGTTAAAACAATCCTGTACAGTAAAAGAACTTCTGGAAATATCACCAATTCCTGATTTTAAGCTGTACTATAATAGATCAATAGTAATAAAAAAAAACACATGGTTTTGGCATTAAAATAGACAAGTTGATTATTGGAATTAAATAAAAAGCTCAGACATAAGTCTACACACCTATGGACATCTGATTTTCAACAAAGAAGCCAAAATTATACAATGAAAAAAAGAAAGCACCTTCAAAAATAGTGCTGGTCTCACTGGAGCTCAGCATATAGAGGAATGCAAATCAATCCCTGTCTGTCACTCTGCACAAAACTCAAGTTCAACCGTATCAAAGACCTTAACATAAAACCAGATACACTGAACCTGACAGAAGAGAAAGTGGGGAACAGCCTGTACACACCTACACAGGAAACATCCTCCTAAACAGAATATCAATAGTGCAGGCACGAAAATCAACAATTAATAAAAGGAACATCATAACACTAAAAAGTCTGTAAGACAAAGGACACTGTCAACAGGACAAAAAGGCAGCCTATAGAATGGAAAAAGATCTTCAACTCCAAATGTGTTAATATCCAAAATATATAAAGAACTCAAGAAGCTAGATATCAATAAAGCAAATAACCCATGTAAAAATGGGGTACAAATCTAAACAGAGAATTCTCAACAAAGGAATCTCAAATGGCTGAGAAACACTTAAAGAAATGTTCAACATCCTTAGCATTTGGGGAAATGCAAATCAAAATGACTCTGGGATTCTATCTTACTCCTGTCAAAATGGCTAAGATCAAAACCACAAATGACACTTCATGCAGGAAAAGATATGGAGCAAGGGGAACACTCCTCCATTGCTGGTGGGAGTGCAAACATGCACAGCCACTTTGGAAATCAGTATGGAGGTTTCTCAGAAAATTGGGAATTGATCTACCTCAAGATCCAGCTATAGCACCTAAAGGATGCTCCATCCTACCACAAGGACACTTGGTCAACTATTTTCATAGCACCCTTATTCATAATAGCCAGAAACTGGAAACAACCTAGATGTCCCTAAACTGAAGAATGGATAAAGAAAATGTAGCATATTTAAACAATGGAATATTCCTCAGGTTTTTTTTAATTACATCATGAAATTCACAGGCAAATAGATGAAACTAGAAAAAATCATCCCAAGTGGAATTTCATGGGTGGACTGGGGGCAAGTAGTGATGAGAACGGGGCGGGGAGGGGAGTACTGTGGGAGATGGCTGGAACTGGAGGGCCTTTCAAGGCTGAAGCAATGGAAACTCTGGAATCTATGAGGGTGTCCCTGCCAAACACTCCTAGCAATGGAAGACACAGAGCCTGAACTGGTCATCTTCTGTAACCAGGCAAGGCTTCTTCTAGTGGAGGGACTGGGTCACCAATTCAGCCACAAAACCTTCCACCTACAATCTGTCCTGCCTGCAAAATGTCTTGGGTAAAGGTGGCACAGAACCTGTAGTCAACCAATGACTGATCTAACTTGAGACCTACCCCATGAGAAGGAACCCAAGCCTGACACTGCCTGGAGAGCCAGGAACCAGACACTGAAAAGAGACCCAAGAGATCTAGGACAGAACCAAATATAACTGGCAAAAGAAAAAAAAAAAAAAAAGTCAATTAACTGATCCCTAATTCAAATGTATTCATCATGCCTAACATAAATTTTCTTCAGTTAAAAAAAGAGAAATGATGATGAATATAAACAGGAGCCTTGTTATTTAAAAGTAAGAAAAAGAATGATGAGATGGTTCCAAGGGTAAAGGCACTTGAACCTGGTGACCTGCGTTCAGTCCCAGAACCCAAGAAAAAATAGAAAGAGAGAACAGATTCCACAAAGGCATCCTCTGACCTTTACACATCCACTTTGGCATGTATTATGTGGTCACACATATCATACATACATGTACACACACACACACAATTTTTAAGTCCATTTTAAATGTTTTAAAGTCCATTTTGAAATTGTAAATTTTTTCATGACCCAACACTGCCCTCTAGAGGCCATAATTAGTATGTTTTCTAAACATGTATAAGCAATGGCATTTAAAACGTGTCTACTCTAAATATGACATTCATGGAATGCTTAATAGGTGACAAACACTATTTTATTATAAATGGCTTTATAGTCAAGTAGTTAGTTTCCTTTTAGAATAGTTTTTAACAGAATTCTCATCTGTATTTCTGCTGTTTTAAATTCTTTAGATGTTTTATTGAGGCAAGATTAAGATTAAAATTGTATATATTTAAAGAATACAGCAAGATGCTTCATCTATCACCTCATTAATTTCCTGTCTGCATATAACAGGAACACTTAGCATCTAAAGTTCTCTTTGGGTTGTTTCTATAGGGGCAGATGATTCAGAATTTTGCTTTAAGTTTTCATTTTCAGAAATACTGAAAATATTTCTCTCCAGTATATATTTAACTGGTGCTTGCTATTACAGTCTGGTAAACAAAAATAAATAAACCATGATATATCCACAAAAGGGGGAAATTGTTAGGCATGGTGGTTCATATATGCAATCCCAGTATTTGGGACACTGAGGCAGATAGATTGGCATGTGTTCAAGACCAATCTGGTCTACATAGCAAGTTCCATGCCAGCCTGAACCACAGAGTAAAACTGTGATGATATATTGTATAGTTAATAAAAAATAGTCTGAAATATCAGAGAATAAAGCCACTCATAGAACCAAGCCAGGAAGGTCAGGGAGTGGTGACTCACATCTTTAATCCTATCCCTTGGGAGGCAGAGATCCATCTGGTTCAAGGCCTAACAGAGCCAGGCAGTGGTGGCACACACCTTTAATCCTAGCTCTAAGAAAGTTGAACCAGGAAGTAAGATGGCTGGGAGAAGGAAGGAGGAATTCTCTTTGGACTGGCACTTCCCTTTTCAACTAAAGACTGAGAGGCTGGGGGTCAAGGATTCATGGAGGAGGAGTTGGCTATGGTTTGTTTCTCTATCTCTCTGATATTTCAGCTTTCCCCCAATATCTGGTTCCAGGTTTTTATAATAACACTAAATAGAATTTGTGTTCTTTGAGACCTTGTCAAAAAAGGACATGAGGTTGGGAGGGGAGGAGAGAATGTGGAGTGGGACTGGGAGACTTTAGGGAGAGCAATGGGGGAATATGATCAGAAGAGCCTTCCAAACAGGGAAATTAGAGGAGGGGGTGGCTCAATGGATAAAGCACTGGCCCAGAAAGCAGGAGGAGCAGAGCTCAGATCCCCAGAACCCACAGAAGAGCTAGACTAGCCAATAGGCAAGTTCTGTGCTCAAGGGAGAGACTGACCTCAATACAGAGGAAAGTGATCAAGGAAGACATCAGGGTTAGCCTATGGCTTCCACATGCATGCACCTGCACACATACATGTGTCTCCACACATGTGAACAACAAACACAGGGAAAATGGGAAATTTGAACACAAACATGTTAATTGGGAGCACGCCAGTGGACAGGAAAGTGGCTACACCCAGACTTTTAAAAAGAAAGAAGCGGGAGTGTAGAACTCACTGGTAGAGAGAGCATTTACCTAGTATTCTCAGGGCCCTGGCTTCAAACCCTGAATCGGGAAGGGACCGAAGGAAAATGGGAGAGAACATGAAGCCTGAAGCAGAGCTCTGCTAGCAGTCCTCAGAACAGCTGACTGCTGAGGTTTAAGGTCCTCAGTCTAACGGCTCAGAACCTTTAGCAGACGTATGGGAGGCTTGTTTACATATGTTAGAAACCTATGGCATATTTTTATCCAAAGGATAAAATTACTACTCAACTACAAATGTCAACATTTACCAATTGACAATTTGAAAAACTTATCACAATTCAGAGGAGTTATTTTATAGAGTTAATATAGGAAAAAATGGGACAGAGCTAGAGACATGGCTCCGGGATGACAGCACTGGCTATTCTTACAGGGAACTCAGTCCAGTGCCCAGCACCCACACAGCAGCTTAAATCTTCCTCTGACCTCTGAGGACAATGCATGTATGTAGTACACATACATACAGGCAAAACAGACATACATATAGTTTTTAAATTAATTTAATAAAAAAGAAAATGCAACTTAAAAAAAAACCCATAGGATAATTGTAGTGTATTATAGTTTCCAGGAAAAAGCTCAACTGTTACCAAAATAGAGTGAAATCAGTTCAAGAGCACCATATTGGGAATTTCTATTGGCTTCTTCCCGTATTAGTTAGGGGCTTTTTAAAAATGAACAATTTCATTAAATCATAATCAGGACTATAAATGTAACTCAATGATAGAATGCTTGTCTAGTATGAACAATAACAATATATTTACCATGTTTCACCAAGGATGAACACAGTCTTATTAAAAATCTCTCCTCAAAGCAGAGTGTAGTGGCACACTCTTTTAGTCCCAGCACTAAAGGCAAAGGGGGAAGCTCTGATTTCAAGACCTGCCAAGTCTACAAAGTGAGTTCTAGGCTAGCCAGGGCTACACAAAGAAACTGTCTCAAAAAAACCAATACAAAACAAAAATCAAACCTCTAATCAAGGGATGTAGTCCAGTGGCATAGTGCTTGCCTAGCATGTGGGGCCACAGGTCTAGCCCCTAGCAGTGCAAAATAAAACAAACCCTTCTAGATTCTGTGTGTCATTAATGACACAAGGAGCACAATAATGTCTACCTGATGGAGTTGTGTGACAGTTATATGACCACTTTATGAACCCCAAGGGCTGATCATAATGACATTATCCATAGTGTAAACCCTTCTGCTTCCATGTGACGCAATGATAATGTTTCTCAAAAGACTTCATACAGAAATTTGAGGCATAGGCTCACCTCACTAACCATATGGACTTGTTTCTCCGGAAGTTTGGCCTAGCTTCTTATGTTAGTTACTGTTTTGTTTTGATTTTATGGCGCTGGATATTGAACCTAAACCCTCACAAATGCTGAGCAAGCACTCTACCACTCTACTACCGGGCTGTGTACTCAGCACCCTGCCTCCTGTCTATAAAATGCCATGTGAAATGTAGCAAGTGATAATATAAGACATTAAGATGCCAGGTAGTAGAGGCAAATGCCTTTAATCTCAGCACTTGGGAGGTGGAGGCAGGCAAATCTCTGTGAGTTTGAGGCTAGACTGGTCTACAAAGCAAATTCCAGAACAGTCTGTTACACAGAGAAGCTTTATCTCAAAAAAGAAAAAAAAAACGTTAAGTATGTTGTATACCTTGTTGACTGCCCTAGAGGAAAGGGTATATATATGTACTGGAGTGACCTGACCCCACCACCACACACTTATATACATTAATTCCCCATAAGTGTCTTTGGGCTGCATGAAGAGAGAGGCTAACACAGAGCCACACTGTGTGACCCTACTCCCAAAAGGCAAGCCTAGGAGTGTGCAGATGCAGCTCAGATGTCAGCATTTGCCTGCAGTGAATGAAGCCTGGGTTAGATCTGCAGCCGGCATAGAGCAGACATGATGATTCACATCTGTAATCCCAGCACTGGGAGGCAGAGGTGTGAGAACAGGTGGCAAGGTTGTATGATAGGCTACGGCCAATCTGGAATTTATGAGACCCTGAATCCAAAGCAAAACAACAACAACAACAACAAATTTTAAAAACAAAACAAAACCCAGCTGCCTATCATCGTAAATATGAGTGAAATAACTAGTTAGTTTCACCTATGAGAAGGGTCCTCATGCTGCAAAGTAACTCAAACAGCAGCTACAACAAAGGTAACAACCTCTTTGCAAGGTCCCAAGGCCACCAAGTACCACTGATCTGAATAGTGCACTGGCCTATATACCTGTCTTCTCATCCTGGAGGAATGCAGGAAGTAGTGTTTCTGCCACCAAAGGTACCCCTCTCTAAGGCTGACATGGGGGTCCTCAAGTGCTCTGGGGGCCCTGTAACATGGAGCTGACTCAACAAATACAGAAGCACTGTAGTATTTTCTAAAATGCCAATTCTTAAGTCTCAATACATGAGGAAAACATCTTTTTTTTTATTCTGCTTTAGTGATGAGTCCACTTCTTGACTCATTTTGCATCTGAGGACACACAGGCATCGTGGGGAGGTTAAGTCCTATCAGAAGGAGGGCCTCAATCTGTGGCACGTTTGGATGGGAACAAGTCTAGACTTCTTTACTCACATCTGCACTGTGAAAGCGGAAAGCTGTATCTTCCCATTACAGCATTATTTATTTTAATGCCAAACTCACTGAACTAGAACAACAAAATACAAAGTGAAAATTCATCTCTACCTAGCGGCATCACAATGAGCCAATATGATGAACTATTTCATGCTTCACAAAAACACAGGATAGTATCAATAGTTAAAAGGCCTTTAAAGCACTGCTTCAGATCAACAGACAAGAAATACATATGGATTCTTAAATTTTTTTGTAGCAAAAATGGAATATTTCAAGTTAGACTCTAAACGCCATCTAATGCACACATTTTTATATAAGCCATTCTTCAAAGCAACACAAATATAGAAAATATTTTAACCCTGGATTGAATAAAATGATAATAAAAATTAACCAATATTTACCAGACATGTTCCTTTTGCAATTGATTTTTAAATGTTTACTTATGTCCTTATCAAATGCCAGCCAGACCCTGCATATAAGTGCTCTACCACAAAGCTAAATCCCTACCCCATAAGAGAAAAAAAACTTTAAAAATTATTAACTGAGTGAGAAAATGGCACCTAGATAAAAGGTGCTTGTTATCAAGCCCCAACCTGAGACAATCCCTGGGAAATGCAAGGCAGAACCAACTCCTGCAAGCTGTCCTCTGAATATGAGTCATCACACACACACACACACACACACACACACACACACACACACACACACAAATAAGTAAATGCAATAATTGTACATTTTTATTTATTCTAAAGACTCTATAGGAGGCTGTTGGACAAAAGTTTGGATATTCTAAGCTGTTAGTTCTTTTTCTATTACTGAAAGAATGTAAAAATAGACTGAACTACCATTTTGTTGACTAACTGTTGATTTCTAAAATCAAGCAGTAGCTAAATCATGTCAGTGAGCAAGGTACTTCCATCTGGATGTCTACAACTTGGGAGTGAGGAGCAAAGGGTGTACAAGTGCCTGAGAAGCCATCAGATTCCCCACCAGTCCTTCTTGGGGCAGGCTCAAGTGCCGCACTGCCCAGCCCTAACTCAGACACTATCTCCAACTGGTAACTGCTCACAAATGAAATACTAGTTTTCTTCAACAGAGTCTGGAGAAACAGAACACTCTTAAGGCCAGGTCCCCCTACCTCTCTCTCTCCCTCTCTCTCTCTCTCTCTCCCTCTCTCTCCTTGTCTTGGTTTATTTTTAGATAGAGGGTTTCTCTGTATAACCCTGGCTATCCTGGAACTCATCCTCTATAGACTGGGCTGGCCTCAAACTCAGATTTGCCTGCCTCCACCACCGAACACTCACCCTCGCCCCTCCCACACACCCCAAGGGCAGGAATGAAAGGCATGCATCACCGCCTGGCTTCTTTCTTTTTTTACCTTACAGATTCTTCATGTATATATTATGGTGATCAGTTTTGTGTTTTAAAGGATTCATGTTTCTTGTGCTCTTCTGTTTGCTTTATCTTATTTTATTTACTTTTTGGTGCCTGCTTATTTTCTAAGGGGAGAGAGAGAGGGTGTGGATTTTGGATGGGATGAGAATTGGGGAAGATGTAGAAGAAATTGGGAAAGGAGAAACCATAATCAGAATAAATTGTATAAAAAATCCATTTTTAATTTAAAAAATTGACTAGTTCTACACACAAGGTATGGGCTCATCAGTTCAATAATATTCAAGGTAATCTACTTACAAAATGAACAACCATAGCAGATGCAAAGATCAACATAAAGGAAAAGGATCATTCAAACAGAACTTCAGGAGATGGGGGAAAGAGCATGCATGCTATTTGCAAAGGAACATTCAAGAACAAAACAAGCTCCTGGAAATCAGTGGCATCAGAAATGGGAAACTCAGTAAAAACATTACAAGAGTAAGTTCAAGAAGTCTACAGAACACAGAAGACAGAGGTGAGCAATCTGGAAGCATGCAAATGATCTGAGGCACTCTAAAAGAGATGACAAGAAGACAGATATCACCAGAATAATTGCAAGACCTTTTTCTGGAGCAGACAGATGTAATTAATCCTCTAGCTTGAAAGCCACCAGCTCCCTAATACAAATGAAAGCAGATCAATGCCCAGATAAACAATTAGGACATTTCAAACGAAAAAAAAAAAAATAGCTGTCCAGAAAGGAAATTTTAATTAAGAAATTACATACAAGCCAGGCAGTATATCTTTAATCCCAGCACTCAGGAGACAGAGACAGGCAAATCTCTGTGAGTTTGAGGCTAGCCTGGTTTACGAAGTGAGTTCCAGGACAGCCAGTATATACAGAGAAACCCTGTCTTTAAAAAAACAAAACAAGGGGCTGGAGAGATGGCTCAGAGGTTAAGAGCACTGACTGTTCTTCCAAAGGTCCTGAGTTCAATTCCCAGCAAAACCACATGGTGGCTCACAACCATCTATAATGAGATCTGGTACCCTCTTCTGTAAACTGTATACACAATAAATAAATATTTTTAAAAAAAAAACAAATAAAATAAAGTCACTATATATAAAGGATGGGTCCAGACTATCTCAATGTTATCATCTGAAAGTATAACAACAAAGAATGCTTACTTCCAAATTGACTTTTGTTGTTCTGCAGTGCTAAGGATGAAGCCTTAGCATCAGACACAGTAGGCAAGCAGTTCACACCGGACTACACCCTCAGTCCTTTTTGGGTTCAGTTTTTATAATCTTTGAGACCCTAAATTCACATTGTGATCCATTCAACCTTTAACTTGAAATTTTTCTCAGCCTCCCGATTGGCAGGATTACAGGCCTATACTACCAAGTCTAAATTAAAACACTTAATGAAGACCTAAATGTTAATTTCTATTCCTAGCCGTAAAAAATAAGTCTCAAAAATATTACTTTCCTTTCAAGAAGTTATCAAAGAATATGCCAAAAGTGGTAGAAAAGAGAAATAATATAGAGTATGATATAATATAGCTCAGCAAGGACCCATCTTTACCACGTGATGAAGAGCTTCTGCTCAATTCTTCCTGGATTCTAATGCAGCCTCCAGTGGATTTCTAAAATAGCTGCACTTTAACCTAATCCTAAAGTCTAGAGCACAGGGCCATCTGAGCTTAGAAACAAAGACTAAGCATGGCTAACTCCTGATCATGTTGTTCCGTATACTCAACACTTAGCTCCCATCACAGTAATGGTGTCACAGCTACTGCTCCATTTCTCCAAGGAGACACTTTGACTGAGGTGACGTTCAGAAGGAAGCATTGAATTGGGTGCTGCTTACAGTTTCAGAGCGTTAGTCCATGACCACCACCGTGGGGCGCACAGTGGCAGCAGGCATGCAGCTGGAGCACTAGCTGAGAGCTCACATCTGATCCCCAGGTTGCAGGCAGAGAGAGAAACCGGATCTAGTAGGGGCTCTGAAGCTTCAAGGTTCACCTCCACATTCCATAACACAGCCACTCCCCAACAAGGCCACAGCTAATCCTTCCTAAATAGTCCACCAACTTCAAACCAGACATCCAAATAAATGAGCCAATGGGAGCATTCTCCTTCAAACCACCACAGCTGGTTCCTATGAAAATGTCCCTCTACTCAACCTCTGTTTCTAGGAAATATAACCATCATGTCGGAGCCACTCACATTTCCCATGGCTTCTCCAGCCACTAAGGGTGTAGCACAGTCACCAGAGTAAGTAGCAGGCCAGCAAGGGACCCCTCCCATGAGAAGTTAGGATGAGGCCGTGTCACCAGCCAGGTGGGCACAACGTTCCTACTCACATGTCAAACCTGCACTGTATTCTGACACTCTCCCACCTCCTCTGGCCCTGACAATCCCCACTGCGCCTCTTAAATGTTTATGGCTCAGTGTTAGCTTCTTAGAGTGTCCATAGGACCACGTGTCATCAGAAGATGTGGTACAAAGAACACATGGAATGAGATGGACTTCTAAGTCAGGCCAGCTCATTGTTTTGTAGATCAAAATGGCGATAAAGCTCTGTGTACACAGCCTAGTGATAAAGATTTTATGAAAGGTAACTGAGAGCACACGCACACGAGAGGGGAGAGGAGGAGAGGGGAGGAGGGGGAGGAGAGGAGCGCGGGGGGGGGGGGGGACCGTCCTTGCAGGAACTAACCAGTGCAAGCATAACAGCAAGAGAAGAGCAATGCCTAAAGCAGAGCAGTAGCTGTGAGCTGAACTAGCCTGTGGGAAAACAAGGAGTGGGAGCTTTGGTGAGCTGTAGCTAGACATCAAGGCCACATGGTTCTTTGGCAGCCTATGAAGAAGTACTTGTCTCCTACAGTGAAAGGCAGACTCAGTTACACATCAATTAAACAGGAGTGGTGCAATTCCACGAAGGAGAGTAATAAATATTTTAGGTACTACTGGATATATAAGATTTTTATGCAGGTTTTTCTTTACTTATTATGATATTTTAAAAATGTTTGAACCATCACTGATGCTCAGTCTTCATTGTTGATTTGACCATGTTATGATCACCTTGGAAGACTGAGGAGATAGTGTGGCCAATAACAGCTCAGAACCAAAAACCAAGAATCATCTTGGAAATACACTGGTGGGTGTGTCTGTCACAGTGTTCCCAGAAAGGGTTAATGGAAGAAGGAAAGCCCACCTTAGGTATGGGCAGCATCATTCCATAGGCTGGGGTCCTGGATGAATCAAAGGGAGGAGATGAGTACCAGCGTCATCTCTATCTCCTAACAGCAGTCTCATGTTCCTGCCACCATCCATTCCCCACCAGGATGAACTCAAACTGTGTGCCAAAGTACACTTCTCTGTCCCTCCCCTTAGGTTGTTTTTGCCAGTATTTTGTCACAACAATAAGAAAAGTAACATATATATCATCCTTAGCTCAGACTTCAAATGACAGGCTATGGGGAGGCATATACACTCTAGTGTGACATTCCCGAAATAGAAAATGCAACAGGTAAAGACATTAAAAAGTGTTTACATGCTCAAGCAAAACAGATAAACTTAAGGCCAGAGTCCTGCTGACAAAAGCCTGGCATGCTGGCCTGGCATGTTGGTGGATGGAGAATTCAAACCCCAGGTTTGACCCTGGCTAGGCAAATCCTATGGAGGCGTTAGGCTTGCACCCACCCCTTTCTAACAGGAGGTGGCACTGTTGTGCTGCAGAAGACTCACCTGAGGCAACAGGCACCCCTCAGGAACTGCCTGCCCATCTCTCCTATTAGGTGAACTGGTAAACTGTGTTACAGCCCAGCATAACCCAGCTGGGGAGGCCCTGGGCCTATCAGGGAAGGAGAGAAAATGCATCCTGAAGGAAGAAATGGAACTAGGAGGCTAGCCTTGTGGCAGCCACACGACTAAAATACCAGACAGGGAGAGCAAAATCTGCCAAGGGACTTCCCGTGACACAGGGCCCACCCCGCCAGCAAGAAACCCAGGAGGAAGGAAGACTCGCTGCCTGGGTGGTTCTTACCGGCCTGGGGTAAATAAATAATAGCTAACCAGCCAGTGAAATAGAAAGGCTAGTTTCTCTCCTTAGCAGGGACTGACTGGAGCAAGTATAGTATTCATGAGCCAGAAAAGCCACCAGAGGATTATGTTCCAGGAAGATGGTAGACGGAACAATACGCACTCAGCTCACTGAGGGCCTCAGGACATGTTGCTGGAAACAGCCTCAGCAGCCCATGGGCCCAAGATGGACACCTTTCCAGGCCTGAGTTCACTAGGTCACTGGGTACACAAACCTGGGTAGTTAACATCTGTGGGGAATCTGCCCACCAACTCCTCCGGCCCAAGTAATGGCAATCATGTAAAGTTGTTAACCACAGAAGCTATGAGGCCTCACAACACTGACTGCTAAGGCTAAACAGAGAACCAAGGTGTGCAATTATGGCCATCAACTTTACTATATTTGGAATTAACTAAAACCCAAATGACTGGGCATACCTGTGAAGGATTTTTTTTTTTTTAATTAAATCATTTGAAGTGAGAAGATGCACTTCTTTTTTTAAAAAAAAATTATTTATCTTTATTTATGTGCATTGGTATGAAGGTGTCAGATCTCTGAAACAGGAGTTACAGACAGTTGTAAGCTGCCATCTGGGTGCTGGGAATTGAACCCGGGTCCTCAGGGAGTGCAGCCAGTGCTCCTAACCCCTGAGCCATCTCTCTAGCCCTGGGAAGATGCACTTCTCATCCAATCTTTGCAGAAGGAAGATAACACTTTAATCCAGATCTTTTAGGGTGGAAAGATCCATCTTTAAACTGGACCACATGTTCTATTAGCACCTAAATAAAGAACAAGGAGGAAGGAAGCTCTCTTTTTGCCTGCTTGCTCTCAACAAGTCCACTCCTTCGCTGGCATCAGAGCCCACTTTGGGATTCTGGTGTATACTGAAGACCAGCTGAGACAAGCAGACTCATGGACTGAACAACCACTGGATTCTTGAACCCTCTGTTCATAGGCAGCCATTGTTGGATTAGCTGTACCTGTAAGTCATTCTAACAAATCTCCTTTCTATACAGAGCAAAAGGGTTCACTCTATAAATTCTGTTACTCTAGAGAACTCTAACTAATACACAAGGAGATCCCAAGATATGTTCTCAAGAGCACAACACATTAATAGCAAAACAGAGGAGCCAACGGGGAACTGCTTACCACCCACAACAGGCAAATGTGGAGAAGCAAGTGGCTGAAGATGTCCCCTCAATAAAAAGGCACAATCCTAGCTTAGTTCTGAAGCCTAAATCAATAATCCTATTAACACAGGTCTTTATTTTTTTAAGATATCTTTTAGCTTTCCCATGTAATTTTTAATTCTATGTAAGTTTGAATTTCAAAGGATACAGATCTTTAAATAGTCTCTCTCTCCTCTCAGCTCTCCCACACACTAAAGATCCTAGATAGCTCTGACTTAATATCAACAGCAGGGCTGCTGGGTAACCTGTGTGCAGTAAGATTTACACTAGACCCTCCTCCTCACAGCTGCTGACTGCTGAAACAGCCTATACAGACAGGGATGACATGGAGCAGGTTGCTACTTTTAGAATATTAAACAGATGAATCAATGTTAAGGAATTTAAAAACTGATCTATTTCAAGATATTTCTGATCTTCAGGAAGCAAAGAGCTGAGAATTTTAAAAGATGTTAGAGATGTCTCTGTCCTAAAATTCAAGCACATGATAGCTACAGAATTCAATTTCCAAATAAAAGTTTCAAAATTTTTACAGAATAATTATATATGTGTACATATACATATATGTGTATGTATATATAGTGTGTGTGCATGCACATGTTCACACACACACACACACACACACACACACACACACACAGGGATATATAAAGGACAGAGAACAGCTGTGGAATCAGTTTGCTTCTTCTATCATGTAAGTTCCAAGAATAAAAACTCAGATTGTCAGGCATAGCAGCACGATCCCTTACCTGCTCAGCCATCTGCCAGCCCCAGAATAATTTTAAAGCACACATGTAAATACATTTAAATTGTTTGTCCTCTGAAGTTATTATAAAACAATTAAGTAATATATTTACCCTTAGATATTTACTGTTGTGGGTTTTCAATATCCTAAATGTATTTGATAAATATAAGTACATGTGTTTTCTTCTCATTTATCTGGTAAAATTCAAGAAAGGTAGTCAATAGTCAAAGCTATTGTAACTCTATCACTAGAATTTAGCTGGAATGAACTGTGTTGGCACACCAATAAACTTTTACAAAACTTACATAGGTTGGTGACCCAACTAAACCATAACTATTATAAAAGAATGCAATTTTGGGGAAAAAAGTCTTTTTCCTAATCTTCAATTTTTTTTGAATTCCTTATATTTACAATAGTTATGATCTAATTGGGGTCACTGGACATGGTGGTGCATGCCTTTAATACCAGTCAGCACTCAGGAGGCAGAGACAAACTGATTTTTTTCTTTTTCTTTCTTTTTTTTTTTTTTTATAAGATGGGTCTTTTATTGAAATATTTTCTCCTGTTGCTTCTTAACTAGCTGGGCATTCCACCACACCACTGTTGATGTCATCAATAATGTCATGAGGGTGACAGCCATCCACATTGCAGCCCACAGACTGTGCAGTCCCCAGGATCTCTTTAATAGTTCCAGAGAGTTTTCTGGCTAAAGACCAGTGTCACATCTGATGGGCAATGTTGACAATCTCGTCAAATGTGGTGTTTCCACTGTGTTTAATGTTCTTCTGCTTCTTTCTGTCTTTCAGTGGCTCCTTGAGGGCTTTGATGATCAGGGCAGAGGCCGAGGGCACCACTTCAATCTGGGCCTGTCTGTTCTGGATGGTCAGTTTCATTGTAATCCTCAGACCTTTCCAGTCACCGGTTGCCTTGGCAATATCACCAACGTTTTTTTGGAGACAGACCCAGGGGGCCAATCTTGGGGGCCAAGGCAAATGTGGTGCCGAACTTGGGCAGCATAGTGGAGGCGGCTGGTGTCAGATGAACCCAGATTGGGGATGACCGAAGAAAGTTGCACCGTGGCCTCCCCCGAGACAAATGTGAAAAAGCAACAAGCTGATTTCTGTGAGTTCCATACCATCCAGGGTTATATAGTGAGACTGTCTCCAAAAAAGAAAAGGAACACAAGCAAGCAGCTACTGATAATATATAAACAAATGGCGTTTGTGGTGTGTGGATGATATAGCAGGATTTTTTTCAGCTTCCTAATATATATTAACATACACAAACCATTCTCCTTCCCTAACCTTCAGTTCTTAGTCCTGCTCTGGTTACTGATTCTCTTATTTTAGTTTTGTATCTCTAGAGACAGGGTCTCCCTGCGTAGCCCTGGCTGTCCTGAAACTTGTTCTGTAAACCAGGTTAGCCTCAAATCAGAAATGCACCTGCCTGTCTCCCAAGTGCTGGGATTAAAGGTGTGTGCCACCATGCCTGCTACACACTGACTCTTATTTCACCATAAATTCATTTCCCAGTTCCTACTTTCCTCTCTGTGTGCTTTTACCTCTCTCTGCACCACTTACAACTTTGTGAATAAGTGTTTTGAAGCAGGCATCAAGAGCATCTTTGGGAAGAGAGGGGGACTAAAACAAGCCTTTTTTCCTAATCTTCATTCAAAATAACTTTTGAGATTCCAAAGTGAAAAATAACATATTCTTACAACTTAGACTATCTTACTAAATATTTCAAAATAGCAATGAAAAAATTGCTTCTACTGCTCTGGTTTGTGTCTGAAATATCCCCCAGAGGCTCATGCTTTCAACACTCACTCCCTGACTGGTAGCTCTATACAGGGAGGCCATGGGACCTTCACAGAAGGAACTCTAATAGCAGTAGATGGGGAGGGGGGCACCTTTGAAGGTTACACCCAACCCTGCTTCCTGCTTCCCTGGTACATATGAACTGGGAGGTTCCACCAGGCCTTCCCAGCCATAACAGACTGAAGGGCTCTAAAACAATGCTTCTCAACCCGTGAATCATGACCCCTCTGGCAAACATGTCTCTCCAAAAATATTTACATTATGACTCTTAACAGTAACAAAATTAGTTATGAAGTAGCAACAAAAATAATTTCATGGTTGGGGGTCACCAAAACATGAGGAACTGTATTACAGGGTCGAAGCATCAGGAAGGCTGAGAAGCACTGCACTAAAACAATGTACCTAAACAAGGCTTCACTGGCTCAAGTTGTCTTTGTTGGGTATAGTGATCACAACTAAGAGCTGCCGAGGTGCTGATGTCTGAGCAACAGTTATCATCTGATTTTAAACAACTTGACTTTTACAGTGTTTTGCCCTTTAAAACTGGCTTGTAATACATTATTTAATGTGTCTTTGAGTCAAACTCTGAGGTAGGCATTATAATGAAGAAACTGATACTCAACAGAAATTGACTAGCTTGCCCTGTTCTAGAATTGCTATGCCTTCCTAGTGAGAAATCACTTCACACACTTGGACATCAATAAAGGAAAACGCTCTTTAATATAGCATGCATCCAGCACTGGCTAATACTCAAAGAAGAGCCGGCCTTGAAGAGAAGATTTTCTAACTTATGCACACCACAGGCTTATGTATCTCACATATTTGCCATCGCCACTCTTAAACCTCTTTTTGGTCTTAGCCCCAGGTTCCACTTTGAACAATTTAAACAGAGGCAGGAGACTAGCCACTTGGACAGATGAAAGATTTACAGAGCACAGATATTGCCAGAATTTGTTATTATTTCTTAAGTACACCAATGTTGTTCTTTTGTGTAGCTACTACCCAGGCCCCTTGTTCCCAGGGGCTGAGGAAAGCAGAACACCAGTTCCTCTGATCAGCAAAGTTTACCCATTTCAAGGAATCCATGACCACAGAAGAAAGTCAATCAAGATCTCCTAACTAATAATGGTTATTTTTATTGTAAATAATAATTTTTAGAATTTTAGACTAGTTAATGTTTTCTATTCCAGTCTATTTATTATTATATGTGTTCTGAAACTTAGTTTTAATTCCTTAAATGAATAAAAATGCAGTCTCTGCATAACCTGTGAACCAGCACTATTATTAAACATTGGTCTCTCTCCATGTGGTCAGACTTCCTTGTCTCCACTGGCCTAGCTTCAACAAATTTGAAACTATGTATCAACAGTTGCCATTTCGTCAAGACTTGATCAAACCTCCTTCTAGTCTGGTGGCTGACTCACATCACAGCTGGCCTAGTACTCTCCGACAGAATCCTCAGTGGTTTAGGAGACGTTTAGTTTTTAATTACAAGGAGTTCTAGACTCTGCTGAGTGACACTTCCTCGGCTACTTACCTACCTCTGCAATGAAATCATGGAGCTCTCCTTCAGTAGGGCAGCATCCCAGTGACCTGATAATTGTCCCAATCTCTCTAGGAAAAAAAAGTATATAAATTATAGAAAGGCAAGTGTAATGTAAATTATCAAATAATTATCTAAATTATTTCAGATCACAAACTATCTCATTCAAGTATTGGCTCACAATTGTACGAGAAACTTTCTGGAAAAAGTATAAGGCACACAAATGAGAAAAGACAGACCAACATTTTCACTGACTAGCAAATGCAAGCCCTGACTAGTTGAGAATCTCGAAGCTCCAGAGGGATCAGAACAAGGTGGCAGGAGGGAAAGAAATGGCAGCCACCTGAGAACTAACTCCAACCATTGCCTACCTCTAACCGAGACGGAAGAGAATATATGTTAAATATTTAGTATGCTAATGTGCACCTAGCTCAGTCTAACTCTAGCCTGGCAGTCGGGGAAGCCTCCTAAGTTCTGCCCCGGGCTAGGTAGGACAAGTGGAAACAGGCTGGGTTAAATCTTACTTCACTCCGCTTCCGGTGCCCCTGTTCATTTCAGTTGAATCCCATCCTCTTATCTTGAAAAAGCAAATGCTTACAGAGCTATCTGTAGAAATAGTTGGCCATATTTGCTAATGTAAGAATGTCCCCATAGCTACCCACATCTACTTCTGTAAACACACTTAAACTGCAATAGAAACATCCCTTCAGTGGTTGTGAGACCCAGAGACCACCTTCATATGGTCCATGCAGATGGGAATCCTCACACAAAGTTGTAAGAAACTGCAGGATGGAACCAGACTTGGCAAAACAGTAGCTTTGGTCTGTGCCTACTGGACTTGAATAAAGCTTTGTTCTCCAGGTCTGGGTGCTGCTTGGTTTGAAAGCTGGAATTCTGTAACACTAAAGTCTCAGGTTCCACATCTGGAGAATGAAGATGTTGTTGGCTACCCCAGAGGTACCTAAATACACCTAAAGGCAAAACAGCCAAGTACTTCCTCCAAACACACAAATGGATCTGGGACAGGAAGAGCCAAACTCAATGTAAGAAAAAGCTCAGTGGAGTATCAGTTACTCATGATCCTTCCAATAACAATGGGATTTAATCCAACAGATAATCTAAGAAAAGTAGACATCCAACTCAATATCCTCTGCAAATAATAAGGAGATTTGTAGTACATTACTATACATTCCCATAAATTAAAGTCATACTTGAATCTTAATTAAATTTCACATAGATTCACTCAACACTTTAATTTCCTTACAATTCTGGGTAATTCTAGAAGAATTTTGTTTGCTGTGTATTTTACTGAGGAAAAAAACCAAACATTTTAAGTAAGAATTACTAAATTCTTTGCTTAGACCCTGTGGTGAGTGTTAACATAAGAGAGAAGGCAGGCCAGTAGCAGGGAGACAGGGCTCTCTACCTTTGTCCTTGTGACAAATGACGGCCACCACTCCCTGCAAGGTGTGCTGCCTAGTTTCTGTCACCGTGGTACAAACTGCAGCTATCAGAAAGAGTGACCCTCAACTGAGGAACTGTGTCCTTCAGAGTCTGTGTGCTGTGCGGTACTAGTGACAGGAAAGAAGCTCAACAAAGATCAGATTCAGAGGTCTCATTCTGAAAAGAAAGGGGGAAGATGTAGAAATGGTAAGATAAAAGAGTAGATTACTGAATCTACTTTTAAACTAAAAAAGCAACTGCTAGTCTTTAATATTTTACATTGGATGAATTTGTGTATATATACAAATTTAATTTTGTTATACTGTTATGTATGTTTCTACTCTTGTTTGGGGGTCTTGTGTTTATGCAGCTCATCTTAAAATGTAATATATAAGGGAGCTGGAGAAGGAAAGGGATGGGGAACAGTGGCTGGTATATAAAAGGAAAAAATCTTAAATAAAAAAGTGAAAAATATAATGTATAATTAAAATACAGATTAATAGTCATCTATAACAGTCAAACTTATGTTAGGTATGTTTTCAAGGTCCAACATAGATATACATACATATATAGTCTTCAAACACTTCAAAGACCTAAGAATATGGCATGCTTACTAACCTAAGGCTTTTCATGACAGTGAGACACATCTGCTCCTGACAGTCCCAATTTACTTCAAAAGAAGATGATGGGCACTGAAGAATCTCCATATGGAGTTTGCTTTCTTTATGGCAAAAGCTAGCCATTTGGACAAAGAAACTGCCCTCAGACTCAAAGCCAACTTTACTGTCAGAATTTGATCAAAATATACAACATCTGTGGGCATGTCTATGGGTCATTTTTTTTTCACAAACAATTGGTGAAGAACCACTGTGAGGGTACCAACCCTGGACAGGTGGTCCTGGGTATTATAAGACAATAAGCAGAGTCGACTATGAAGCAGGCCAGGAAACAGGGTTTCTTCATAGTTCTGTTTCCGTTCTTGCCTCCAGATTCCTGCTTGAGTTCCAGTCCTGACTTCCCTCCATGATGGATTGTGACACCAAAGTATAAACCCTCCCCTCCCCAGTTTGATTTTGGTCATGGTATCTGTAACATCAACAGAAATCAAACTAATGCAGGCTTCCTGTGGGTACATTTTACCCTTGCTTTGTTCCCTCATTTCAACCCTCTGTGCTATGATGGGATTTTTTTGTTTTGTTTTGACCCTAGGGTTATCTAGGCCATTTGAACATGATGGCCACTAGAAATACTTTACAAGATTATACCTTCTCTTATAAAGCCTCTAGCAGTATCTCATGAAACCAGGTAACACCAATATAATAAACATGCTATTGAAATACCACATTAGCTACTTACTAAGACATGAGAACAAATATTTCATGAGACGAAGACAACAATTATGTCTTGATGAGGACTCAGACTTTCCTCTCCATAGCACTATTGGGGTTTTGGTTACAATGAGAACTGTTTAAACTCCAGCATCAGACTAACAAAGCTATGTTAACTCACACTACAGAAAGGATGGCTGGAGAGATGGCTCAGTGGTTAAGAGCACTGATTGTTCTTCCAGAGGACCCAGGTTCAATTCCCAGCATCCATATGACAGCTCACAACTGTCTGTAACTCTAGCTTCAGGGCAAAACATCATTGTACATAAAAATAAATAAATAAATCTTAAAAAAAAGAAGAAGAAGAAGAAAGGATGGCAAAGGGAGGGAGACAAAAACCTGATAGTTTTTACACAGAGAATTTGAAGAAATTTGAGATTCCTATTGTCTAGTACCATAGTCACTATATCTGGTTCTTAAACATTTGAAATGGATCAGAAAAATAAATACACACAGAGTTCAAAAACAGTATAAAGAGAATACAAAAATCTCACTTGTATTTAATATGAACTATAAATTTAAGATGTTAAATATTGAAATATTTTAGACATATATATGTAGTACATTATTAAAATTAATTTTAAGGGGCTGGAGACATGGCTCAGTAGTTAAGGACTCACACTGCTCTTACAGAGGACCTGAGCTCAGTTCCCAGCTGGCCCACAAATGACTATAACTCCATCTCCAGGGATCTAATACAAGGTCCTGACACTTACATGTATACAACTACCTACACACCAAGACATGCAAATACACACATAATCTTTAAAATTGGTTTTACTTACTTCAATGTGGCCAATTACACATTGTATTTATGTGTTGAAATACCACACTGGATCCCACAAGTAAGTAAATGTGTGCATTTTTAATACTGCTTTTGTTTTTATTTTTGAGACAAGTCTCACAGCAGTATTAATTCAGACTGGTCTCAGATTCCTAAGACACTGTCTCAAAGAAGAAAAAAATGAAGAGAAGATGACAATGACATAAAATATGAGAACGGTGTGATGGAGGAGGGAGGGAAGGACAGAGGGAGGGATGGAGGAAGGAAGGAAAGAGGACACAAGTTTAGGACATATGGAAATAGAGTTCATATTGAATTTCTAACACAGATATTCTTGATGGTTATGTTAGGAATGCAAGATTCTGGCCATTTTTTTAGAGATGGCATTTACTGTGGGCAACCTGGGGTTGGGGGGGAGGCGATCCTTCCTCTAGGACAAGCAGCAGGCTTGTCAACTGCTGACCATAACAGAACATTCCGCTGCCAATGCTGCATTTCTATGACGGCCCTGGGTGCTGTATAGGCAGTCATCTGGATTGGGTGCTATAGAACTTTGAGGGTTAGAGTGACTGACACCCTAAGTCATTGCTCATGCTGTCTGTGATGTAATGACGGCCTCTGTCACACTGATCAAGGAATTTCATGGCACCATCCATGAAACAAGAGCAGGCTAACCTCTGAGCTACATCGAGGGGAAGGTCAACCAGATGAATCAGACAGATGAAACTTGATGAGCATTAAGTTATACATCAGGTATGGGAGGGAGCCAAAGGTACCTAAGGGCTTCTTGAAGAATAGTGCACTAGTGGCTAAAGGGATGGAGCAGTGGTTAACAGCATTTGCTGTTCTTCCAGAGGACCCGAGTTCAGTTCCTAGAATCCACACCAGGCAGCATACAACCATCTATAACTGCAGCTCCAGGATGTATGAGGCCCTTAGCCTCCTCTGCGGGCATCTGCCCTTATGTGCACATACCCACATACAGACACATCCATACATTATAATTTAAAATAATAATAAAAAAATCTTAAAAAAAAAAAAAGAGTACACTAGCTGAGCAGGGCACCCATCCAAGGAGAATGCTGAGAAGCTCCACCTTTATGGGAAGAGACAACCTGAAGTGAACAAATATCTTAGTGTGGGGTAGTAATGGGGAGCTCAGGAAAAAGTGAGTGTTTGGTTTTCAAAGGTGCAAGGGAAGGGTGAAGTGGAGCAGAGCACTGGGTAGACAGTTCTCGGGAGCTACCTGGCTCCTCCCTGGAGTTGGTAAGGCAGGAGATAAGCAATGATTCTGACAGCGGGAGTTTGCGTTGGAAGTAGAGGAAGTTAGGTAGCCATGGGCGGAGGACAGCAACCTAAGAACTGACAGAAAGAAGCTGCCCAGGGAGATGCAGCTAAAGAGGGCTGCTGCGTGAGAAAATGCATCTGGTTAAGCACAGGGTTGATTCGTGTTTGGCAGGGATGACACACAGAGGCCAGGGTCTCAGGTATGCTCAAGACACCCTGCTGTGATCTCCACGGGAGCCTGTCTGCATAGGTGGGACATATAAGTCTCACGCTGTCAGTACAGGCCAGTCCCCGCAGGAATCTGTTTATCCCTCAGAAATGCCAGCTTTGTGTGGTTTAGAAACTTACATACAAGACACAAAGGTCCTCTTAATGTGCTCTGATTTTCCCACTATTTTGAAGAATACTGCAATGATCTATCTGGCAAGAGCCCACCAGCCTTTGGACCCATTAGGAACTATTGGGCCTTTCAGAAGTGGACCAAGGGGCTGGAGAGATGGGCACTGACTCTTCTTCTGGAGGACCTTAGTTTGATTCCCTGCATCCACATGGCAGCTAACAACTGTCTGTAATCCCGAGATATGACACCCTTACACAGTTATACATGCAAGCAAAACACAAATTCACATAAAATAAAAATAATTTTTTTAAAAAAAAAGAAGTGGACCAAGGACAGGGAAGATGCTCGTGGTGAAGTGCTTGCACGTAAGTTTGCCAACCCTAGTCCAGAACTCATTATGGGTGAAAGGAGGGCTCCACAGGGTTGTTCTCTGACCTCCACACACGGATCACAGCTCACCCGTGTGCACGTGTGCACGCGCACCAGCACACACAAACACCAGAGGGCGAGGACTGGCAAGCTACTGGAGGTATGCCTTTGAAGAGAATATGAGACCCTGTCTCTCCCCGCTGGTCTTCTGTTTCAGTCTCCATGACATAAACAGACCCCCTTCATTTCCCCTTATGCCAAGATGTTCTCCCTGGTACTGCCTCTCCACAGCTGAAGAGTGATGGGCCAACTGTAAGCTAAAACCTCAGAAGCCATGACACAGGCCAATGAGAGGGCACACTCGGTGCGTACAGGTGCTTGCTTCACAAGCTGACAAACTGAGTTCATTCCCTGAAACCCAGAGTAGAAGGAGGAAAAACAACCCTCAGAGTCTGACCTCTGACTTCCATGTACATATAAACACAGGCTAATAATATTTTTATTTCAGATTATCATTTCCTCCTTTTAATTTGATTAACTCGTGTCTTATTATGCTGATTAAAAAATAGACTAAAACAACACACATACATGGACACAAAGCCTATGCTTATAAGCCAGGTGTGGAGGCAGAGGCAGGAGAATCTAGGAGTTCGAGGCCAGCCTGGTCTAAATAGCGAGCTCCAGGACACCCAGGACCAGGCACAGAGACTGTGTCCATCAACAGCAACAACAAAACAGCAACAACAACCCTATGATTATCTAAGTCAATGGCAAGAATGATCAGCATTGGTATATTTCAGGCAAAAACTACAACATCTGCAAACAATTCTCCAATAGTCACCAAAATAATGAGCATAATGAAATATTCAGGTAAAAACATACTTGCATAATTTATGTTTGACTTTATTTAATTAAAAAATTTTAATTTTAAAAAAGCATACTTGATTCTTAGAAATTTAAACCAAATCAGTAACAAATAAAAGCAGAACTCTTACTTACGTGTAAAAGAGTTTTCTCTTTTGTGTTATATAAACTGCATTACTTTGGCTTGAAAATTTAATTATTAAAGGTTTCTCAATCCATTCAATTATTCATTTCAATTATTTAATATATAATAAATATGTTCATTAAAACACTGTTACCATGTACCTCAGATATAAAAATTTAGAAGCACTGGATAGACTTGCAATCGCATTTCGTCATGTGAAAGTATTACATGAGTCTGTCACTCCTTGAAGACAGGAGAAGAGTATAGGGAAAGGGTGGAGTCATTTTTTTTCTTCCTCTAGACACACCAATGAAGGCAACAATGTGAACTCCTGCCTCTATTGTGGTAAGAGCTGGGTTGACACTGGGCTTGTCCGTCTGGATCTCTGAAGATGGGTAGTACTTCCCTGCTAAGGAGCAGACAGACATATGACACATGGCCAGAGAAAGCAGCTCATGAGGAGTTACCTTCAGTGGCAATCCAGGAAGACCATGCAGAGGATGGCTGAGAAGATGACAGAAGGGAAAGTGAGGAAGGGACAGGAAGGTGGCATTTAAATGCCATTATTTCCAAATATTTCTTTAGATCGTAATCAAGTGGGATGAATCAATTCCAATACATGACCGTGTGTGAGGCCCTAGGTTCAATCTTGAAGCCCAGCAGGGATGGAAAGTCCCGAGTCAGGAGGTGGGAGGAGGAAAGGACAATCTCAGCAATCGCCTGGATGACTCAGAGCTTCCCTTGCTTTCTGTGGCCTGAATAAAACCCAAGGCGGAGACACAGAAGACTGAGTGATCCTCTAAGCCACTCTGATACTGCACTGGTGCCAAGAACATGGGAACAGAGCAGAAGGGGCCAGGTGGGCACTGCAGAGCTCCAGATGGCTTCTAGATGAGCTGGATGCTGGCCCTTGTGAGGAAATCAGGATGCTGATGCTGCAGCTTAGGAGCACTGATATTCCCAGGGGTGGGAGACAGAGAAAAAAGAACACAGGCAAGGAAAAGGCTACACCTTTGAACTGAAAGAGGGAGGCTTAGAGAGGAGAAAAATAAAACAGAAATGTAGGAAACCACCACAAGAAATGAAAAATGCCAGACAGTACACATTTGTAATTCCAGCATTTGGGAACAGGGGCAAGAAAATCAGGAGCTCAAACCCTCTCCTACATAACAAGTTCAAAGTCAGCCTAGGCTACATGAGACCCTATCAAAAATAAAAGAGCAAAAAAGACGAAAATATAATTTCAGGAAATACAAAACAGAAATGTCAACAACAAGGAAAAACATCAGAAGTGTTAAGAAAGAAATTCATGAGTCAGGAACTAGAAGTAAAACAAAAATATGAAATAATAAAGCCATAGTGGGGAGGTCTTCCAAGAAAGGAGAAATGGAATATAGTGTTATAAAGGAATAAAGAAAAACTGCAATGACCCATGGGGTGAGGGAAGGGAGGGCGGCGTAGAGGAGGGAATAAGGGATGGACAAGTGACACCAAATGTCTTTTGAAAAGTCACATGACAATCTACCACTTTAGAAGCTTCTTGAAATATAGACATGTATGAAGGAGTCACTATACAACGGGGGAGACAAAACCCCAAGTAGACATTATATGTTGCCAAACAAAATCCCCACTAACAAGATGGGTTATATCTTTTTGAGTCATTGACCAAAGAGGGTCCCATAAGCTTCCCCAAACACTGCAAGCTATTGCCAACTTGATGATAAGACCCTATTGTGGAAGATACCACACACTTAAAGGCACAGAACACAGAGAAATCCAAGTAGTACTCAGATTCACCCTATTAGCTAGTGTTCACATTGCTAGAAAATTCTATGCACACTACCTGGAGAGAAAAGTAATCATCAAATCTCACCCAGCTACAAACCCTGTGAGCTTTACTAATGACCCACCCTGCAAGATATAATCACCAATATAACAGCGACATGAATGTTAGGGAAGTAACAACCTTTTTTGTTTTTAATTAGGTTTAAAGCCTACTACATGAGAAGGAACCCTCATCTAAGACTAAATAGGTCATGAGCCCTAGGGAAAACCTACCACTATTACTTTGCTACATGATCACAGAACTAAAATTATTCCTAGTGACATAGTTATACCTATATATCTTAGTTAGGGTTTTATTGCTGTGAGGAGACAGGCAAGCATTTAGTTGGGACTTGCTATAGTTCAGAGCTTTAGTCCATTATCAGCATGCTGGGAAGCATGGCAGCACACAGGCAGAAAGAACATGGTGCTGGACAGGTAGCTCAGAGTTCTACATCCAGATCAGTAAGCAGCAGGAAAAGAGTTCCCCCGGCTGGAGTTTCTGAAACCCCGAAGTCCACCTCCAGTGACACACTTCCTCCAACAAGGCCACACCTCCTAACAGTGCCACTCCCTGTGAGCCTTTGAAGAGGGTATTTTCATTTAAACCACACACCATGAGTACAGTGCCATGCTCAACCATCAGCACAGAAGTTTCTTGCAGTAGATGGTAATTAGCACAGAGACATGCGCAGACAGCCTGCAGAGACTGAGACAGGAATGCTTGGCCCTAAAAGGCGTATGTTTACCACACTCCTCCGTGAAGGTTCAGTGATCTATGTGGAAAAGGGGGAAGAAAAGTTCAAAGAGCCAGAGGTGGTGAGCAATGTTAAGGAAATGGCATTTTCCAGACAAGGAAAAGCCATGTATGAAACTGTGACAGCGTGGCCAAGACTTGCACAAGCTCAAGCCTGACAAAAATGCCAATACAAAAGGGGTGATGTGGGTGCAAGGTCCACTTCTAGCAGAGAAGTTATTCAAAACTGATAGCTTCTGGGTGAAGGAAAATCAGTGTTCTTCAATGGAGTGACATCGGGTATATCAACCGCACCCCAGGGCAGGCCCCATGCTCAGTAGACAGCTAACACAAGGAAATGCTATGTTTTTTATAACTTTTTTTTTCTTTTAAGAGACAGAACACAAAGATGGGTGGGTAAGAAGCAGAGAAGAATCTGGGAAGAGTTAGGGAATAAGAAATAACAGGATTAAAATATACTGTACAGGAAAACTAATAATAACAAGAAGAAAGCAAAAGCTAGAATAATACAAAATTTTAAACCTGGTTAATCTACTTTTAGAAAGTAAAATTTTTAGATCAAGTAAACAAGTGAGTTGCTTTCATTTTAATTTTCATAGCATTTCTTTGTTCATTTGGGGTGTATCTGTGTACCACATGCATCTGGGTACACAAGAAGGCTGGAAGAGAAATCAGAACCCCTAGCTGGAGTTGCAGGTGGTTGTGATCTGTCCAACATGAGTGCTGGGAACCAAACCCAGATCCTCTGAAAAAGTGCTCTTAACTGCTGAATTACCTCCATAGCCTACACTTTTTAAAAAAATATGTAACTAAACTGAATTTAAGTACTTTTTAACAACTAGTTTTCCACAATGGTTTCACAATGTTTGAAATCGAATACATCCTCTGAAATGGTTTCTTCACATCAGTCACTGATACTGTGGACCACTGCCATTCAGACAGCTGACACGGACTGTCTGTGCACAAGTTCATCTCCTCTATGACTATAAGGACCAACTCACTCAGTAATTTGCCATGCATATAAAGCAGAAATCAACACAACTCTTACTTAGATTTTCTGTTGAAATATTATTTTACTCTTTATAAATCTTTTTAGTGAGATTTTTAATAAGCTGAAAAAATAAAACAAATTTTATATAAATGTTTTAAAATACAGAAACTTTCATTTATTTTATCACAGTATAGGTATGTCTTATATTGATAATTACAAATCAGCCCCAAAGCCTTAAAAATAGGTGAATTTGTTTCTGCTTCTGCATTTATATCATAGAAAGAGCAATGTCACTTAGACATAACAAACATCCTAACAGAGGCATCAGATTGGTTCTTGACAGGCTGACATTCAATGGGTGTAGTATCACATTGTGGACACAAGGTGGCACCAGTACCATTGAGCTAGAATAAGAGTCGTCCATTAAGGGCAGTCAAGGTCAAAAAACACCCCAGTGAAGACAGATTGAGGACATCTGATGCAATTCTAAGGGGCAAAAGGCGGCAAACCCATTTACCCTCTATAATACAGCTTGTGTTGCACTCAAGTAAACAACACAATTTGGCGATTTCTAAAAATAAAGCAGAATTTTGGAAAATGGGTTCCATTCATTCAACAAACATTTACTGAAGACAGCTATGCTGGGAACTGTTTACAGCAGAGAGAACAGAACAGGGACCCTGCCTTCTCCCCCTAGGAGGGCATTTCTCAGATCCACATTATTTTGGAGCTAAATAATAAAATAAAGCTAAAACAAGGACAAACACTCCAAAGCCAAGAACTATTCTGTTCCTAAAAGGTGGCCCTCAAGGGTCTTTCTAATCAACTGAAGAGTCTTAAAAAGAATAGAACAAAATGTTTCTGGTTCTTAATTGTAGCAATGTTATTTCTTGTTAGTCCCTGTGCTAGCGGTCATGGCCCCAAAAGAACTATGGGCTCTGTAAAACTCTGGACATTACAGAGACAGAATCAGTAACTTCATGAATGACACAGCTACTTCTGCGCAGTGAGTGACTGCTGTGGGGAACAAGAAAGTCCCAGATCTAGCCTTGGAGCTAACAACCGGGAGGGACAGAGCATAAACATAAGTAGGAGCTAATTTTAGTCAGTGATAAGCACGATGAAGAAATCGCGCCATCATCGGTGTTTCTGTTACTGTATTAGCTTGCTGAAGCTGCTGTGATAAAGCATCACACAGTGGGGGGCGAGGGGTGGGGTGTAAGCAATGTCTCCCCTACCTAACTTGATGGGTCCTGATATAAGCCAGCAGCAAGCCACCTGCCTGGCATGCACAAGGTGAAAGAACCAGAGAGCCTGATTAGGCCTCTCTTAACAGCATTGGTTCAAATCCCACCTCTTTAAGCATCTTATGCACATAAACTCACATTTTGAGCTAGCAGAGATTAAGACTCCAAAACACAAGAAAGGTATAAGCAATGATCTGTTGGAGGTGATGGTGGTGGAGGTGCTGGAGGTGGTAGTGGAGGTAGTGGTGTGGTTGTTAGGATCTCAAAAGTACAGCCAACAAAGCAATGATAGGCAAATAGTATTATTGTAAGACAACAGAGAAAGAAACAGCTATAGAAATGAGAAAATATTTGTATCTGAAAAGGGATTAATATCTAGAAAATATGATGAATTAGAACTAAAAAGTCTCTAATTTTTTTAATTTTTCTGAATGGACATTTGTGAAGAGGAGATATAAAATAGGCCATGAACCTGACAATATGTCTGACATCATTAGTCTTCAGGGAAGTACAATGAGATGTCATCTCACCCCCAGAATTACCAAGACAGTGGAAAGTGTCAAGTGCTGGGGAGGGCGGAGACAATGACAGACAGCTGATGGGGTAGAAGCTAATGGGACCATGCAGAGAACACTATGGACAGTCCTCACAGTGTTCCCATCCAGCCACTCTGCTCTGCTGCATAGCCAGACATTAAATAATCCTAGCAAAGAGACACTGGCACGCTCCTGTTTACTCCAGCAAGATACACAACAGCCAAGTTAGGGAACCAACTGAGGTGCATCAGCAGGCCAATGGATAAATAACAGGCTCTCCCACCCCCACAGAAATGCTATTTGCTGATTTAAAAAAAAAATCAAAATTATCATTTGCAACAAAGTAGATGTAACTGAAGGACATTAAATAAAACAAGTCAGGCAAAGAAATACATCTAGAGAACATATGAGGATAGCTAAGTGCTGGAGGGAAGGGAAGAGGGGAGTGAGTTGTAAACCTACAGCACAGGCTAACAAGACCTTATACTATATGAGGAGAGCTAGAGGAAAGGAATCTTTAAAACTCCAGGATGAAAATGTTAATTACCCAAGTTGATCAATTCACATTGTGTTCATGTTTACAATTATATCATGTGTGCCTCACAAATATACAAATTATTATGTGTCAATTTAAAAGAAAAAAAAACATTTCAAAACATAACAAACATGTTGCTTTTCTGGCCCTCAGGATCTTTCTGCCCCTGGCACAGTGATCCCTGAGCCTCAGGTGCAGGGACTGAGTTACAGGTGGAGCAGTTGGGCCTGGGCTCCACAACTCTCTATTTTGATCAGCTGTGGTTTTCTAGAATGGTCATCAGACTAGGAAAGTAAAATGCGACCATTGCTGCAGGTGGGCAGGAGAGTGATATGGAACGGAACAGCGGGATGCAAGGGCTCTGGGGAAGAAAATGGGGGAATGAGAGAGCGCTTTAATTAGGGAGGGAGGAAAGATAAATTCAGGAGGAGGAAGGCAAAATAACACTAAGGATGTCAGAAAAGGTTATGAGAAATCATACTATTATACCTGCAACACATGTAAATTGGTGTATAAATACACAGTTTAAATGAAATTTTCCCATCCTGGCTGCTAATACCCCCTCAAAGAGCCATGGACTATTTAACAAAAGCCCCAGTACTACACAGGAGATGTCCTCCTTTGAGCTGTTGGTCAGGGTGGACCAAAAGACTCCCAAAACGTTATAGGCTGTGGCTATTGCCTTTGGTTGCCTCCCACCCACCAAGGAACTATCAGATCCAAAGTGACAATGTTTACACCAATGGTTTTCTTCTAAGAGTTTTATGACTTTAGGCCTGCTA
Organism: Sigmodon hispidus; assembly: GCA_004025045.1. NCBI lineage: Eukaryota > Metazoa > Chordata > Mammalia > Rodentia > Cricetidae > Sigmodon > Sigmodon hispidus. The sequence continues at coordinate 120,359 of PVIH01005207.1, forward strand.
TGTGCTTTTTTTCTTTTGAGTTAGTTTTCATACATGTATGTGGGGAGGATCCCACATCTTATGTTTATAAATGGCTATTTAGTCATCCTAGTCCTAGCTCTGCTGGAGAACAAATGAAAAACAGTCTCAGTAAATGTAGCTCTGAAGCAAACTTTAAAAACAGGAAGTAGGCATCCAGCCTTCTTTTTCATTTCCAAGACTGTTTAGGTTACTCCGGGTCCCTTACATAAATACAGATTTTAGAAATAACTTGTTGGGGCTGGAGAGATGGCTCAGAGGTTAAGAGCACTAACTGTTCTTCCAAAGGTCCTGAGTTCAATTCCAGCAACCACATGGTGGCTCACAACCATCTATGATGAGATCTGGCGCCCTCTTCTGTATACTGTATACGTAATAAATAAATCTTTTTTTAAAAAAGGAAATAACTTGTCAGTTCAGAGGGAAGGGAAGGGAAGGACTGGGGCTATACTAGTCCAGTGTCTACCTAGCATTCACAAGCTTTCATCAAATCCCAGCCTCAGGAAGAGACTCTGGGAAAAGAAGTGAGAGGGATAGGGAGAGAGAGAAGATAAAGGGGAGGGAATGAAGAGGAAAGGAAGGTTTGCTAATACCGCCCCCATCTTGGTATGTACCTGAAGCAGCCCTTTCCTTGCCCCACATTCCACTGACAAAGACTCAGTTACATGGCCTGCTAGACCACAATCCCATCCCCTTCTCTCCCGGGGCAGTCTGGAAGTTAGGGTGGGGCTGCAGCACAGAAGGGGAAACATGAGATTACCCACATTCTGCCACAGTGCCCACGAGGACACTAGTCACTAGCACAACCAGAAAAGGATCCCTAAGAAACCAGTGAGTTCACCACAGTCTAGAGATGGGGTCAGAATTCCTATTAGGCTAATCACCTCACCGAGATTTTTGGAGGTAATTACATCACAAAGGAAGCAAGGTCCTGCCAAATCCTCCGGCCCCTATTTAAGGGCTTCTTCCTAAACAGATCGCTATGTTTTTGGCTTTTGATCTGTCTCCCCGGGCACAACTGCTTGAGCTAGAGGTGGCTACTTAACCCCAAAATCACATCTCTCTAACAGCCTTCGGGAGAGGCCTCAGGAGTCCAGCATGAGCTCTGCTCAACAAGGACACCCTCTGCTGAATAGTAATAAGTGATCAAAGCAGACCTCTTTGCTTCCCTGGAAGATTTGAAGTGAGCCGTCCAGAGCGGTACTCCCAGGAGAGAAGCAGAGAAGGCAGTCAGCACATCTGAGGACCACAGAAGCCCTGTGGGAGCAGACACCAGTAAAGAGACTGGCAGCAAAGAGCTGTCAGTAGCAGGGGGGACTGAAGAGCAGGAAGGGAAGGGGCTGAGCAGTTAGCTGAGCAGAGCTGATGTGCAGCCACCAGTGACATGAACAGAGCGCAACCCCGAAGCCTCTCAAAGGCAACAAACACCAACCCAGAGCCCGTGAAGCTCAAGTGCACAGAAGTGGAGGTCCCTTCTTCCTTCGTGTGTGTGTGTGTGTGTGTGTGTGTGTGTGTGTGTGTGTGTGTGTGTGAGAAAGAGAGAGAGAGAGAGAGAGAGAGAGAGAGAGAGAGAGAGAGAGACTGGGGGAGACAAAGAGACAAAGTGAATGAATGCCACAGTGTAACTAGGCTATCTTGTAAGAATAATTCATAAGATAACTTGTAGGAATACAAGGAATTTTTAAAGTACTGATTTTCTTTTATAGCAAAAGCTAAATGGTATGTTTGAAGTAGATTATTTGAAAACACACTCTTACCTCATTCATGGGTACACATTCCTGTGCTTACAGTCTCCTAAAATCTCCTTTTCTGAACTTAAATGATGTCTTATATGACAAGCATTTGAAACTCCACAATTTCTTCAATGGAAAAATAATTTTTTTCTTTGTTAATTCAATTTTAGATGGGGTCTTATGCAGCCAGGTTAGCCTAGAATTTGTGGAGTTAAGGATGACTTTGAATTCCTGACCCTCCTGACTTTACCTTCCAAGTGTTATGACCACAGATGTGAGCCATCATATCACACTCAAGCAAATTATTTTTATTTTTAAAAGGTATGCAATTATGATCATGGATCTATAGCCCACTACTCATCCTACATCCCAGTGACAAACTAAGGTACAATTCTACCAGGCTCACTTTGGGGACCAATGAGTTTACCAGACTTACTTACAGAGCGATGTAGGTGAGGGTGGCAGGCAAGAGCATAGGTGACTATAAAGTAGCCACACTGGAAGGTCTACACAGGCATCACGTGATTGTGTAAAGAAGTTCCCTCCCCTGATACCCAGAGATTCTAGGGTCACGTGCAATTAGGGCAGAACCACCTAACTGGTTGGGAGAGGGCTCTTGGCTTGCTCACTCCTCCCAAGAAAGATCATGTCTTTCTTCCTATAAGAGCTGTCACAGGTCTGCTGCTAAGGCTGAAGCACAGCACCAGGACAGTGGGTGTGGCTGCCAGACAGGCAAGAGCAGCCTTTCCAAGGGTGGGGGCCTGTCCTGGCTTAGCTCTCAAACTCCCAAGTATCAGCTCTTCTGAAATTGGTTTAACAAAGTATGTCTAGAATGTTGTCAGATGATACAATCTTATAATACCTATCAAAATTTCCTCTTGTTTTTTTTATTAGACAATAACAGTCTTGTTGTTTAAGTGTGGCATAAACATTAATTCAACTTAATAGATAAGAAAAATAGATCAATCAAAAAGGGTGTAATTGGGGGCTGGAGAGATGGTTCAGCGGTTAAGAACACCATCTGCTCTTCCAGAGGACGCGGGTTCGATTCCCAGCACCCACATGGCAGCTAACAACTGTCTGTAGTTCCAGTTCCAGGCAAACACCAAGGCAAATAAATAAATAAATAATAATAATAAAAACTTTTTAAAAAACAAAAAAAAGGATGTAATTGTTTAAATCAATAGCAGAGCCTAAAACTGACTCTACTGACTTCTAGCATACTTTTATCCTATTAAATTCAAAAAGAACAAATTACAAAAAGTGAGATTTTGGTGAGATTATAGTTTCTTTCAAATTAAATTTGAAAACTAACCATATAGGAAAAAATATTTCTTGACCTTTCAAACATTCCTTAAAGAATTTTTTCTGGTTTTTTATTATTTATTTTTAATAAATTAATTCTGTTCGGAGTAAGCAAAGTTATTCTATTGTGACAGCTCTCCAGGCTGTGGGAGAGAGAGCTCAATGGTAAATAAATAAAGCACCAGTTCAACATGTAAAAACATGATGGAGGGCCCTTCGGGCTCACAAGAAAAACCAGTAAAAAACAACCTAATGTAATGACCTGTTTTTGAGACAAGGTCACACCATGTAGCACTGTCTTGAAATTTACTTTGTAGAGCAGGCTGGCCTCAAACTCATAGACATCTGCATGGATATGCTTCCAGCATGCTGAGATAAAGGCATTCCCACCACACCCAAGCCAGCAATGATTGCTGTCTCCAAAAAATTAAATTCTTACTCAAAAGGTTGGTAAGCTGAATATTTTTTAAATTTCTGAATGTCAGCAAACAAAATAAAAGAAAGAAGACAGATGGTATTAATCACATACTATGATCTTTAATTTATAGAACCAGAAATAATTAAATCAAAATAAGCAAAGGTCACAAGCTATCCTTGCAATAAAAGGAGATACAAATAATTTTTAGAACTAGAAAAGGTGTTCATAGTCTGGCAAGATGAGTCAGTAGGTAAAGAAAGATGTTTGTCACCAAGGCTAAAGGCCTAAGCTGGACACCCCCGGAACTCACACAGTGGAAGAAAGGAGTTGTCCTGCCCTCCAGATGAATGCCATGGCAAATGCACCACACACACACACACACACACACACACACACACACACACACACACACAAATAAATGCAAAAATAAAGCAATGCTGTTCATAATTTAGAAAATAAAAAGCAACAATTTGACAAATTGTCTCAAAGAGAGAAAAAAACAGGCAAAACCCCATGGCAAGATTGGAGGCCATCTTCTCAGGGTAACAATAGGTACCAAAATTATCCATGCATTTGACCTAGTTCTAAGAATTTATCCTACAGAAAAATTCTCATAGCTGCAAAACAGCACACACATCAAAGAGTTTCTGCAGCATGGATTATTAAAACACAGTTTTATATGCAATTTAAATTATCAATTAACGGAGTTTACCTCAGTGTATTATGACCCACTGACATGATGAAAGGAAGAGCGGTAGACAATACAAAAGAATAATCATCCAAATATATGTGTAAGTAGAGCATGCTGTATTAATCCCAGTAGAGTCAGGCGAGTCTCTAAGAATTGGAGACCAGCCTAGTCTACATAGTGAGCTCCTTCCTACAAGGTCACATAGTGACCCCCTGCCTCAAAAAAATTTATAATCTAAAAAATAATAATAAAAGACATATTGATAACTGATAAACAAAAATCTGGATACAGATTGTTTATATACTACCTTATTCACTTGTGTTAAAAATGCATACACATTACCAGGCAGTGGTGGCATACACCTTTAATTCTAGCACTTAGGAGGCAGAGGTAGGTGGACCTCTGTGAGTTCAAGGCCAGGGCTGTGGTGATATATTTCCTATTTACTAAAAACAGTCTGGAATATCAAGAGGAGAGAATCACTCACAGCTAAGCCATGAAGGTCAGAAAATGATGACCCACACCTTTAATCCCATCTGTGAATTCAAGGCCTAACAGCCAGGCAGTGGTAGTATCCACCTTTAATCCTAACTGTAGGAGAATTAAATCAGAAAGTAAAATCTCTGGGGGAGGGGAAATATAAGGCAGAAGAAGGCATAAATTCAGCCATTCTGCCTGTGGGACAAGTCAGTCTGAAGACCTGTGAAGAGTTCATTGGGTGAGAATTGGCTGTGGTTTGCTCTCTATCTCTCTGATATTCCAGCTTTTCCCAATATCTGGCTCCAGGCTTTTATTATAAACTAAATCGAATTTATGTGATACAGAGCTATTCAGAGGAACTCTGTCTTGAAAAAACCAAAGGGAAAAATAATGCCGTCTTGCAAACCATCAAACCATCTAACTACCTCACTTAAAAGTGGAAAAGAGCCCAGTGAGGTGGCTCAGCAGGTCAATCCCTGAGCCCATATGAAAAGGCAGATGCGCTGATGTGCAGGTGTAACCCTGCCGGCCAACACTGCAATGAGAACATAGAAGAGAGTCACAGAGCTCAAGGGCCAGACAGCAGAACTCTGCAGCACTGCCTCCAAGAAACACCGAAGAACCAACTCCTGAAAGCTGTCCTCTGCTCTCCACATGTACACAGGGTACACACACACACCTGCACCTTCACACATAAATTATACACATACATACAGTCTCTAGAAGAATCAGAAACACCTGTACACTCAAGAGTTAGAGGCAAAGAAACTCAGTTATGAAATATTCTCTGTACCGTTAGAGTCTTTCTCCAGGTGCACATGTAATCTATTCAAATAATTTTCAATCTTAGTAATTTCCAAACACGGACTAAGAAACTACATATAAGTAACAATGAAAATGTATTGTGCTCTGCTTTATATTAAGCAAAATCAAAATGCCTCTAGTTAATCGTATTAAAAACCTTCCCAGTATTTTTCAAGAAGTTAGGTTTCAAAACCCAATTTAAAAATGGAAAGGAAAATAAAATCTTTATAACTCAAAGCATAAAACAAAACAGAAATAAGTTAAATTTTTATTTAAGATATTGTTACAAATAACATAACATTGCTTATATCATATTAAATAGGAGGGAAAATGAATTATTTACCTAAAAAATATAAAGTGAAACAACAATAGCTAATATTATTCAGAGCTATTGCTTCTGGTTAGTAATCTTCTAAGAGCTATAAATAAAATTGTCCACCAATGATGACATGTGTGTGTATGTCTGTGAGTGAGTGAGTGTGTGTGTGTGTGTGTGTGTGTGCACACGCACACACGTGGGCAAGGGCAGGAAAAGGGACAACTTGTGGAAATTGGTTCTCTTTCCATTCTAGGGATCCCAGGGATCAAATTCGGGTCATGAGGTAAACCTTTTACCCACTGAGCCACCTCACCAGCCCTATTAATTCATTTAGAAATAAATCCATTGTATGTTAATATAAATAAAAATTTGTGGGAAAAAATGTTGGCACATCATGTAGTCTTTGAAAAGCTCGTGACAAAACCAAGAGTGGAGGCGGGAAAGACAGCTCAGTGGCTAAGAGCACTGGGTGCTCTTACAGAGGTCCTGGGGTCTGTTCTGAGCACCCACACAGCGAGGGGAGCTCACAACTGGCTGTGACTTGAAGGGGATGTTAACACCTTCTGACTCTTCAGGGACATACTCACGTTTGTATATACATGGTGCACAATGGTGGATAGACATACACTCAGCTACAGTCACACACACTAAAAATAAATTTTAAAAATAGACCTAATGCTACCTTTGCTTTATTAATACAAATAGTTATGACTTCTCAAGTCACATGTGGAGTATTAGAGATGTATAGGGATGTCTCTAGAACACCTGGAGAATTCTTATACTACCAGTACTGCAAGGGACCTAGAAAGTGTGTTTCTTCCCAGGTCTGAGGAATCAGAGGAGAGACTATGTCATAATGTTTCAGAGAGCAGCGAGCAACCCACCACATGCTTGGCACTCATTACATCAGGACACTCTTCTACCTACTACGATAAAAATTCAAATGGAATCTTTCAATTTGGACACAACAGAGAGAAGGGGAAAAGAAAGAAGCCACCAATAAACTATTGAAGGCAGCCTAGGTCTGCACTAAGGAAAGCAATTCTACATTTCTCCTGATGCAGTCAATGCCCTGGCCTCCTCTCAGAGAACAGTTCTCTAACTGCCCAACGCAGGCCATTGTGTATCCCTTTGGTGCTCTTACTACACACAAAAACACTTTTTTGGGTTTTAAGGGGTATTTAATAAAAAAAAAAAAAAAAATCAGGAGCTGAAAAGATGGCTCAGTGGTTAAGAGCACTGACTGCTCTTCCAGAGGACTGGAGTTCAATTCCCAGCAACCACACAGCAGCTCGCAACTGTCTGTAGTTTCAGTTCCCAGTTCCAGGCAAACACCAAGGCAAATAAATAAATAAATAAATA